>JANIJG010001953.1:0-36590 GCA_024611175.1 Megaceryle torquata | reverse complement strand
ACATGGCTTCACCAAGGGCAAATCATGCCTGACTAACCTGGTGGCATTCTATGAGAAGGTCACAACATCAATAGATGGGGGTAGAGCAATTGACGTCATTTACCTGGACCTGAGTAAGGCCTTTGACACTGTCCCGCATGACATTCTAGTCTCCAAGCTGGTGAAAAATGGATTTGATGGATAGACAATTCAGTGGATAAAGAACTGGTTTGACATCCACTCCCAAAGAGTGGTTGTCAATGGGTCGGTGTCCAGGTGGAGACCAGTAACAAGAGGACTCCCTCAAGGATCAGTACTGGGACCAGTCTTTTTTAATATCTTCGTCAGCAACATGGACAGTGGCATTGAGTGCACCCTCAGCAAGTTTGCCAACGACACCAAGCTGTGTGGGGCAGCTGACACACTGGAGGGAAGGGATTCCATCCAGAGGGACCTTGACAGTCTGGAGAGATGGGCCCATGCCAATCTCATGAAGTTAAACAAGGCCAAATGTAAGGTACTCCATCTGGGTCAGAGCAATCCCAAGCACCAATATAGGCTGGGCAGTGACTGGCTTGACAGCAGCTCTGAAGAAAAGGACTTCGGAGTACTGGTGGATGAGAAGCTCAACATGAGCCATCAGTGTGCTCTTGCAGTCCAGAAAGCCAGTCGTATCCTGGGCTGCATCAAGAAAATTATGGCCAGCAGGTCGAGGGAGGTGATTCTCCCCCTCTACTCCACTCTCGTGAGACCTCACCTGGAGTATTGCGTCCAGTTCTGGAACCCCTATTGCAAGAGGGATATGGATGTGATGGAACATGTCCAGAGAAGGGCCACGAGGATGATCAAAGGGCTGGAGCACTTCTCCTGTGAGGACAGACTGAAAGAGTTTGGATTGTTCAGTCTGGAGAAGAGAAGGCTCTGGGGAGACCTTACTGTGGCCTTCCAGGATCTTAAGGGGGCGTACAAGAAAGCTGTAGAGGGACTTCATAGGCTGTCAGGCAGTGATAGGACTAGAGGGAATGGATTAAAACTAGAGAGAGGTCAATTCAGGCTAGACATTAGGAAGAAGTTCTTCACCATGAGGGTGGTGAGACGCTGGAACAGGTTGTCCAGAGAGGTGGTGGAGGCCCAATCCCTGGAAGTTTTTAAGACGAGGCTGAATGGGGCCCTGAACAACCTGCTCTAGTAGGACGTGTCCCTGCCATTGGCAAAGGGGTTGGAACTAGATGATCTTTAAGGTCCCTTCCAACCCTGACAATTCTATGATTCTATTTCTTGTCCCTCTTGAACTGGGGAGACCAGAACTGAAAACAATACTCCAAATGTGGTCTCACTAGTGCAAAGTAGAGGGAGAGGAGAACCTCCATTGACCTGCTGTCCACACTCTTCTTTATGCACCCCTAAATACCATTGACCTTCCTGGCCACAAGGGCACATTGCTGCTCCATGGTTAATTTATTGTCTGCCAGGACTCCAAGTTTCTTTTCCATGGGGCTGCTTTCTAGTGGGTCTATCCCTAACCTGTACCGATGGTGTTGTTCCTTCCCAGGTGTAGGGCTCTACACTTATCCTTGTTGAACTTCATTACGTTTGCCTTTGTACAGTTCTCCAGTCTGTCCAGATCTTGCTGGATGGCAGCACAGCCTTCCAGTGTATCAGTCACTCCTCCCAGTTTAGTATTATCAGCATAAGAAATAATTTGCCTATGATATTTTTCCACTTTCTGCTTGGGAATTGTGGCTTAATCTCTATGAAGGCCTTACAGCAGTTCTTAGAGCAGTTGTTCAGTATCATCCAGTTCTCCATTACATGTCAGAAATTTTTTACTCTGCTGTCCTGAAACTTTGTAATTTGAATATGGCGAGCAGGCAGTAAACTTGTCTGAAGAGTGTGTTTACAGGCCCTTCATATTGTCACTTGTTAACTAATAACCAGTCTCTGAGGATTTAGTAATTATTATTTAAAACAACAACAAATAATTTGCTGAAGTATTAACTACTGAGAGCACCAGCCTGATGAGAACACCTCCTTTCCATGCATCACTGTAGATTCAAAAATCTATTAATTTTCAACACATATGTCAGCAGGTAACCAAGCTTTCAGGTTATTCAGGTTATTTTTATCTAATACATATCAAAACATAAAGCTTAATTCCTCCATGATTACCATGTTAGAAACATATTGCAACCTTTTAGAATTCTGTCCATGAGCAGCCAAGCAGCACCAGGACTGATCAATAAAATATCCTGCTCCAGATCTCAAGAGTCTTTGAGCCATCATGCCATTAATGGCAGTACAAAGTATTTAAAAATGTCATTCCAGACTCTTTAAGGACCACTTTTTCGGGATGTGTGGTGGCTTGTTTTAAGTCTTTGTTATAAGTGTGGAATGTGGCTCATTCCACAGTTTTATTAAACTACTTAGGAGAAATTAAGCAACTTTTGGGTTTTTTAATAATAATGTCTATTCGTATTCAGAATGTAAGAAACACAAGCAGAAGTTTATATTTTCTATTAACTTTTTCCAAAAGAAAAAGAAAACCCTCAAATGTATTTGTATTAAGACTTAAATTGAAAAGTAAATAAAATTTCTGCCTTAGGAAAAATATCCAGAATGCTTAAGCAGGATATATTCTATGAGCACATCAGTGGCTTTAGAAGTGTGCCATATCAAAGGTATCAATGTAGGAAAGATCACAGTTTAGATGTAAGTGAAATCTACATCAAAATCTCTCTTCAATCTGTAATCTGAACCTAAAACTCAGCTGGAAGTGATCCTGTCTTCACCCAAAACTAGTCAAAGGTGGATAATGACAAGATTAATTCCTTTCTTTCTGAGAGCAGTAGCAGCTGAGGAGTGGCTTTAGGCCATTCAACCTCTCTTGCATCCAAGCTAACAGCTGTGCAAACCATAGAATTTTTACTTCCCAGAGTTTTATTAAAATATTGTTTGCTCTTTGGTGTGTTTTTATATAAACTTTTTCTTTGAATAAATCTCAGAACTCTAGAATATTCTCTGATTTTGCCTGTATGGCAAATAATATGCTTTATACAAGTTTCATATCAAAAGAAATAAAAAATATTATCCCTGAGAAGCTATTTTAATAGATAATATAATTGAGAGCTAAGCTTGAATGTATTAGAACTTGCCAGAAACAACCATGTTATTGCTCATCCCCGATGTTCAATGATTAGAAGCACAAGACTAGTCCCCCAAAAAAACAGAACAATTTCTTGAAATCCTAAAGACAAGCAATTTTAGAAATAAATACTGCTAATTAGTAGAAGTTTTACTTAGAAACCACCTTTGGCATTAAGATTATTTATTAAGATCTAAATACTTTGCAAGTTGCCAAGAACCAGCAACTTCTCTTCATATTTTACATACATCACTAGAGTTTAAAACATATTTGAGTTATAAAGGCAAAAAAAGAGTGAATTAATAAAGACTCATATGATGAAGGAATTCACATGCTTTAACAATGTTTTCTGCATAAGCTTACAAACCAAACTGAACAGCACTCTTCCTATTGAACCTTTAGTACATTAATCAGGAACAAGAACCATGCTTTCATATGTGCTTACCCAGCATCTTACACGGTCAACTACAGTTAAGTCCAAGATATTAAAAAACAAACAGATGTCTTAGTCGGAGTGAGCACAGGTCCAATTTGCATGATCCAAGGATCTTGCATTTTAGTATCTTCTGATATAACAATAAGTAAGCCTTTTAAACTGGCTGTATGTAGCCCGTATCAGGGGCTAAACTGCAGCAGTTGCTCTATCACCCAGTGACCTCTCTCTAGCAGAGAATGGGGATCGGGAAAGGGAATGGAGAGTCATGGACTGAAGTGAAAACTGATTTAATGAAACAACCAAACTAGTGCCAATGCCAGTATAAAGCCTACAAATTTATACTCCACTCAGTGAATGTACAGCAATCACAACAAACAGGAAAGCAGTCCTCTGAAGCAGAATATATTAGCCCCTCCAGGGATGGAGAAGGAAAAGGATGAGCAGGAGGTGCACACAGACACGTGTTGAGCATAACAGAAAGATGTGCCCTGCATCCAGAGCTCACGGATGGTATAATTGGTGCAGACCATGTTCAAAAACTGTGGTGAAGATGCTAATCTTAAGAAAAATAGTGGGTGCCAGTTGCTGAGGTTTGTTTTTCATTAATCTGAGTGATTCTTACTGTAGAAGATAACTGGAGAAATGGTGACAAGCAGTATCATGTAACAAGTAGCATCATATAGTTCAAATTACAGGCTATTCTCACCCAAAATCAAATCTCTGGAGGTACACATCTAACTTTCCCATCCTCATGAATTATTCCCCAAGTGCACCCCCAGTACTTGAGCAAAAGCAACCACATGAGCAGATTTGCCTTGGATCAAGGCAGGAATAACCCAGACTGTTTTCCTCATACTCCTTAGATGCACCATGAGTTGCTTATCTCCTTTTACAGTACCCAGAAGTTCTGATTTAGCAGGACCAGTTCAATTGACAGATCCCTCAGTGTTAACTAACCAAATAGCTTTCACTAAATACTCATCCCAATTTTCAAACGTCCCAGCACCCATTACCTTGAGTGCAGTCTTTAGTAGTCCGTTGCATTGTTGAATTTTCCCTGCACCTTGTGTATGACAGGGGAAGTGATATATCCATGCAATACCATGCTCTTTAGCTCAGATGTTTACAAGTTTGTTTCAAAAACAAGTCCCATTGTCTCACTGAGTTCTTTCTGAGGTGCCATGTTGCCACAAGATTTTGTTTTTGAGGACCAGAATAGTGTTATGGGCTTTAGCATAGAGCACAGGATATGTTTTCAGCCATACAGTAGTAGCTTCTACTATAGTAAGTGTATGTCCATTACCTTGGAATATTCATGAAATTGAGATAATTTGCCAGGCCTAGCCATACTTAACATTTCAACCAATGCTCTCTGTATCACAGATGTTTTAACTGTTTGGCTTGTTTACTTGCAGCGTGTTTCATATCCATGGATGGCTTGTGTGATAGTGTCCATCCATGGTCAAGACCACACCTCAGTCATGACCCCAGCTATATGTTGCATCTCAACTGTGATGGCCTGAGGTATTGTCCTTGTTTGGGTTGGAATGGAGCTGGTTAAATAACATCCACATGACATACCTTCCTTTACCGCTAACTGGTCTAATCCAGCAGCAAAATCTTGCCACAATGGGGCAGCCCAGACTGATTTGCCTCTGTGATGCCAATTGTTTTCCTTCCATTGTTTTAAACACCCCCACGGGGCATTTGCCACCATCCATGAGTCAGTGTACAGATAAAGCACCAGCCATTTCTCTCGCTCAACAATATCTGTATGCCAAGGATGAAGACAAATAATGCAATGTGCTGAAAAGCTTGGGTAATATACACTGAATTAGGACAACAGAAGTATGTGCTGATCCACTCCCAACCTTTCTTTCAAAGAAACCACTTATGAGAGTAAAAGAAATAGAACAGAAACAGAAAACGTTTTTTGCATGTTTTTTCCAGAATTGAAGATTTAACTATTGCCAAACATACAGCAAAATCCATTTTCAGTGGTTTTTATCAACTTGTTTACAGAACCTGAAATTTTCACAGAAGTCATTCTAACCATGTAAAAACACCTGTGGATTAAACAGTTTGATTCAGAAAGTTCTTGTTATTGCCTAGACATATAGAGAAAGACGCTGTTTTGTTTGTTTTGGCTTTTTTTACCCTAGAAAGGAAAAATAATAACACTATTAAAAGATGCTATTAAACACCACTCTAAAGTATCACAATATGTCACTAGCACATATAATTGTACTTGTATTCTTTATAGTGTTTGTACATCTAAACTTCAACCTGCTTCACAAAGCAATAAATTCACTCTTATTTTTCTAACCTGTGATCTACCTAAATGCCAAGGAGAATCTTATTTTTCCTTTCACCTATTTTCATTATTCCTTTCAATTATTTTCATTATGGAAAAGAAAAAAAAAAGGATTGTGTTAAATTTCTAAAGACTGTATCTGTCACTATGACTATCTGGTCCTCCATAATATTCATAACACAAAATAAAAAAATAAATGCTACCTAGATTTTCTATTAAAAAAAAAAAAAAAAGCAAATTACAAATTTCTTTTTATTTAACTAAAAAATAAGTTTTTCAAAGCAATTCTGTTTTTAAAGAAGCTTAACTTAATCAAAGATCAGTTTTCAGTCTTTCTTTGTTAATAAAATGTGTTAAACATGACTATGAGTAAGAAACAAGAAGTAAGAATATAATGTAATATTATTATCACTATGAAAGTAGTTTGTTGACCAGAAGCTTGAGATTGTAGAAATACAGAAGTACACATATTTCTGCATTATATAACAAAGAAAAAAATTACTCTAAAGTGGAAACACGAGAAAAAATCCCAGTTGGCCAGAATCTAGTTACACTGTCAGTACTCCTGCTACAACAGTTATCTCAGCACTGTAATTATGACTTTCACAATGATCTTTTTTCCCCTCCAGTTTCAAGTGATGATGCCATAATACTTTTTCATATTTACTTACACAACTGAAACTAGAATATCACCTCTAAAGTCAAGGACTTGCCTTGCTGCTGATTAGCACTGATCTCTATTGAATGCCATTTGCACACACAATAGTTTTTCTGTTTTGACATCAGGATGGAATTACTAAGGGATTTCATTGTCTTGAGATCAACAGGTGCAGAACTGTAGTTTGAATGTTGTAGTTACCAGACTAGCAATCAGTGGTCTTAAGTTGTAGCATTCACATTAAAATGCTAATTGACATTGATGCCTTCCACTAATGTATTCAATTCAATTGTGTACTTTTAGTCCAAGAAATGTTGATACATGAGACTGTACCACTAGTTTCAACATAGTACAGACATATATCATCCATAGAAGCGTTGAAACAGTTAAACAAAGCCTTATAATCTGATTAGATTTTGGCTGCACTGATACCCGCTTTTTTGAAATTGCACTGAAGTCTAAAGAACATTTTGATTGCTACTACACATAAAGACATTTAATGCATTTCAACCTTAAGGTAAATCACAGTTGTAGTAAACAATCATAGTCACCTTTACTCACATAATCTCTAAACTACATGAGATCAAGGATTCACAGACCTTTGGAAACATTTCTGTTAACTAGAAAAGGGCCATGTTGTCACAGATTATTGGAATACAGGTTTGTTTTGTTGTTTGAGGTTTTTTTGTGGGGAGTGGAATTTTTCAAAACAGAAGCCAAACTCCAGTCTTCAGATCTAACTTGCATGGCTTTAAAAGCTTTGATGTGAAGCTTTATTTCAGAACCATCTCCAATAAAAATGTTTAGTTCTACTGTATCCACCAGACTTTTTTGGAGAATTAAGAGAATACTTGCACTTGTAATTTATTTGTCTTAAACTGTTATTGACACAGGAGTTAAGAAGTGAAATTCATAATTGCTTGTGGCCTTTTACTGTGTGAATTTACTTATGAGATTCTGCTCAGCTCTGGGTTGTCTGGCTAGTATTGCATACTAAACAATGTGACTGGGTCACATACCACTTGGTCTCTGCATTGCTGATTGGCAACTATCCTGTCAAGACCTCACCAACAGGAATAGCAGTTTCCCTTCACATCCAAAATTTCTGTTAGCTCATAAATTTCAATAAGTCTCCAAAAGATTTCATGTCTTACTTGGGCAGCTGCTTGCTTCACATCTACCAAACTCTCAGGGCTTCCCATAATCTCGGGCTCTAGATAGGAGCAAAGGCTGCATGTCAAGCTTTTGACCTTGGTAAGTGCCTCTTAAGGGAAGGTTTTAGAAGAATTTTCCCATCCAACAAGACATGCTAAAATCCCAAGCTATGACATCTAAGATATCAGCATAGCAGGCAAGCTAGAGCAGCTTGGGAGGGAAGTGCAGATCACAAAAGCTTAAGGAATTCAATTTCAGGTGATTAACACCTAACAGATGTACCATGAATATGCTCACAACAAGTTCTTATCTTCTTACTGCTTTAAGACTGTTCCTTTTTGTGATAATTAGCATTCAAGTGTTCATATTTGTGCTGTGTTGTAATGACAGCCTCAATTCTAATGAACTTTACTCCCAACCGAATCCAAACTATACCTCTGAATCCTAACTTTACCTCTGAAGAACAGTAATTTATTTATAGACTTGGATCTAGACTCCGGGAAAGTACCCAGATAAGCAGTGAAAGTGTTAAATCAATTTTACAGTAGGGCTAGACGAACATCATTGTGGTCTAGCCTAACATATGAGAACCTCTATTTGTTCAGGATTAGTATATTCTGTTTGCAAAGGAGCCTCAGAAAACATTAATATTCAGCATTTTGTGGTTCTCTTACTTGTGAGTGATATTTTCTACCATGAAATGATAAAAGTTTTACAAAGAAAAACTCATAGGCTTTTCAGCTGAATATGGAAAATGTGATTTTCTGCATTTGAATGCAATCATTTGTTCTCACAAGTGATCTAACTTCAACATTCAAATTCAGAATAACTGAATCTGGGACACAAACATGAGTTTAGGTAAATATTTGGTACACAAACATGTGTAGGAAAAAACCCCAATTTTCAGTACAGTCAAGCAAAGCAATATGATCAGAATTGATTCAAATGCTTTAGTACAGACACTGGCACCTGACTTTGATAGCCACTGTGGAAGCAAAATGGAAGCAAGTAAGTGAAAGCAGTATTCAAAGAATGGTTGATCAAACAGAATTTTCCATTTCAAAGAATTTTGTTTTAATTTACAAACTATATATATATGAATTTTTCTGATACTATGCATAAAAAGTGTACTTATTAAGGATGCTGGATAAATGCAGTCTAATTGAAAAAGAAACCTTTATTTTCCAGGAACAAAAGAATAGCTAAGATAAAATATTCTGAACTTCTCAGAGACAGGGAGTTAAGAAGATAAGTTCTGTCAGAAATGTTGTAGATTAGTCACAATTTTTGCCTGTCTTCTTTTTTTTTTTTATTCAGGTTTTCCTATCATTTTTCATTTTGCTAGGGAAGAAAAATAAGTAATGTTTAATGGAGATGAAACAACCAAACTAACCATGTATTGTGGATGCCAGTCCTGAAAGCAAGAGTTGTTTTTGCACCCAGAATTAGGTTGCTGTATATGTTATTGCTTGACTTGGTGTAAGAGTTACAAGAAGCCCATCAAGTGAATAAATGCATTTCCTTCAGTCATTTCCAATGACACTCTGGTGTCACAAGATGGGTTTTGCAGGATGGGTTAAACCAAAGATTTGCAGTGAAGAAAATCAATGTACACAGAATCTCTAAGTCATAAAAGCATATAAAAATTCAGAGTTTTTCCTTCTCTTCTACTGCTGGAAATCAATGAAGTATATTAGAAAAAATTACCAAGTCCTGGATATAGCTGCCTGCATACTGAGAAAATGACACACTACACACTGAGCACAAATCCTATAAGGCACTGTATAAAACTAGACTCTTCTTCCTGGTCACTAATGACTAATTTAAATTAAACAAAATGAATTAATATTCCCATTGACTCCCTCATGAACTGACACCAAAGAAAAATTTACCTTTCAGGAACATCCCCAGTAAAAAGTATACAATGGTTTCAATATGACAATAAGTGGCACACAGATTATTGCACATTTATGGAGATTTATTGGAAATATTTTATTAGACTATTTTATAATGCTTTGTATTGAAGAATAAAAAGTATGGTCTAAATTCTATTACAGTCACTGCCAATACTCTTTTCTCCCCAACACCAGTCAAAACATGAGCTGGAAAACCTCTGTTATAATTGTTATTTGTGCTAGATATGTGTATCATCAATGCTCCCTTCAACTCCAGTTAGGAAAGAGAATGTTTTTAACAATGAGTTGCAAAAACAGTAAAGACATGTTCCTAAACTGGTAAATGGCCTTTTGGACAGAAAAATTATTTATTTATTTTTTTAACTTTTCTCCTGGCATAGTTCACTTGTTAAATCCATCTGCTGCTTTCATTTAATTACTACAGAATTAAGTAATTCCGTTATTCACATGTGACATAAGATTTGTATTTTCTGGAAACTATTTCTTTGTGACGATAAAAAGCCTTTATGATAACACTCTCATAACTGGCATTCACACACACACACGCATGCAAACAAAAATACCATGCAGCAAGAAATTCCAGAATTAAGAAAATACATCTTTTACTCTGCCAAAATTTGCAGTTTACACAAGGTGTAATGGGTTCCCCCATTTTCCACTTTGCTCTTCAACTCATCTTCCTTCCTGCTTACAGTCGTCTTCCTATCATTTACCATTTCAATGTCAACAAGGAACAAAGATGTCTTGAGTGAGCCACTGTTGTTAATCTGTAATCATAAATCATATTTAATTTTTTTTCTTTTACTTAATCAAAAAGTTGAAAATTCATGCTTCACTAGGGCCATCTGTGGAGTTCTTTGGGGACTTGAGAAGACGCTTCGTTCAGCAAGGTCCTAAAGTCATATTAATTTAAATATGTTTAAGTCTGAAAGCCAGTTGAGTGCTTTTGCATTCCTTTTAGTTTACTGTAGCTAGCTTTATAGAAAGAAAATTCAGAGGAAGCAGCAACACAGGCCAAAAGCCTGAAGTTAAGGTGCAGATCAAGACCTTCAGTGTTGATGAATATTTTGATGCAGTGTAGAATCTATTTAAAAACTGATGCTGAAGCTAGCATGAACTGTAATTTCTGCTCCTTTTTACTTGTCTAATTTAACCTTGTTAATTAGGGTATGGAATATAAAATTAATTAATTTTAAAAGTAATTACAAATATATATTTTATTACAATTTTGTAATGTAGAAATACAATTTTAATTTGAGGAAGTAATTGAACAGATTCCCAAATTAAAATAAATGCTTCAGCAACTTTTTAGCAGACAAAACAGAAAGTACTTTTGCTACTCTAACTTAAAAGCAGCTGCACTTTACAGTTTGAGATAGCTAGGCTGAATATTACATGCTAGAGGGCATCATTTGGTATGTCACTGACTTAGATTCATAGGCCTAGCCAGCAGATTTCCAAGTGCATCACTTTTTGAAAAACATAGCCATTATCTGAAAATATTACAAGAACCACAACACAAGGCTTTCATCAGGATATATGTTCATTATGGTTTATTTTGCAGTTCTCATAAATATTTAAACTCCTAGGTGACAAGTATGATTTTTCATATGGCTAGTAAAAGACTTCCTTTAAAAAAAAGGATCTCAAGCAAAATTCCTTTCTTTGCTGTAAGTCTTATTATATCCTTCACTTGATATATGTTGTAGTAAAACACACAAAATATCCCAGAAGAAATCAAGCATCTATCATGCATAATCAAAAAATCCCCTAAAAAGCAACCCACTTCCACCTTCTATTTCTAAAATTAAATTTTGATGTACCTTTTTTATGCGCAGTATTCATAAAAGCCATTTTCATTTTCTGGTACTTCCACGATTGCTCTTTCTTTGAATAGTAACTAATAAAATTCACACAGAATCACAGAATGGTAGGGGTTGGAAGGGAACTCTAAAGATCATCTAGTCCGACCCCACTGGCAGAGCAGAATAACCTAGAGTACATCACAAAGGATAATGAGCATATATTTCAGGTATTTAAATATATAATTACCTGCCCATTTGAACTCTAGAGCACTGAAATTGTGGTTTAGGTTCAACACCATAAAGGGAAGTGAGTAGAAACACACAGTAGTACTCCATTTTGTGCCATGGCCAATGCACGGGTGATCTTGAGAAGGGTGACTGAATGAGACACCTCCTCAGTACAGCAGCCTTTCTTTAGAACACAGAATAGGAAGAAGGCAGTACTTGTCCCAAAAGAC
This sequence comes from Megaceryle torquata, assembly GCA_024611175.1. Classification (NCBI taxonomy): domain Eukaryota; kingdom Metazoa; phylum Chordata; class Aves; order Coraciiformes; family Cerylidae; genus Megaceryle; species Megaceryle torquata. The sequence continues at coordinate 24,727 of JANIJG010001953.1, read as the reverse complement.
AGAAACACTGTATACTTTTATTTCTATTATATGATATTTTCAGGCAAGGTCATGTTTGATAGCATGGCAATGATTTTAGAAGTGCACAACCTCACCAGATTAAATGTTGATTTCTGTTTCTGGGAGTTATTATTTCTACCTTCCTGCTCAAAGATGTGACCACATTATGAGTTCAGTTATGTTTTCAAGATTTTCTTTGCAACCATGAGCACTAGAATTTTTTTCTAATGAAGTATTGACAATTTCATAAAATCATGTATAACTGTGATAGTACTAAGAAAGCCAGATTTAGTGAATGTTTTTTCTTATCTCTTCTCCTTATGAAACGGCAGTTGTAAAACGCAAAGAGCTAATGCAATGTTATTGACTTCACAGAAAGATCTAAAAAAAGAATAGGAAAAATATTTTCAGTTTTTCCAAGTACAGATGTGTATTCCCTAATTTACCACATAAAATTTGGTAAACTGGACTAAAGCAACCTCAGATTCATTAGCAGTTCTTTTCTAGAACCCATCAAAGAAGAAAAGAAGTAAATATGCAGCACTAACCTTTGAACTGGGAAAGAAGGCTGCAATTTCAACCCTCAGGAGGAACGCTGAGGCAAAGAAACAGATACTTTGCAGACCTAAAATAACCCAAGGAGACATGCAAAGAGCCAACTGTATTTTGTGAAGAACAGAATGTGAAATCAATCTACTATCCCAGTAACACGTGTTGTTAATCTGTATGAATAAAGAAGAGGCAACTACAGTTACAGTTGCAGTTAGAGTTGTTCAAGAGAAACAGGGAACTACTGCAGAAAGTCCATCAGAAGGCAACACAGATGATTGGGGTACTGGAGCATCTCTCTTAACCAGGAAAGGCTGAGAGAACTGGGACTATTTAGTCTGGAGAAAACTGAAAGGAAAACTTATCAATGTCTACTTATTAATGTCTATAAATATCTAAAGGGTGAGTGCAAGGAGAATGGAGCTGGACTCTTTTCAGTGGTGACAAGACAAGGGGCAACAGGTACAAGCTGGAACACAGGGGGTTTCATCTAAATATGAAGAAAAACTTCTTTATTGTGAGGATGACAAAGCACTGGAACATGCTGCCCAGGGACTTTGTGGAGTCTCCTTTTTTTGAGATATTCAAAACCTACAATCCTGTGTAATGTGGTCTAGGTGAACCTGCTTTGGGGGCGGCGGGGGGGAGGGGATTGGACTAGATGATCTCCAGAGGTACATTCCAGCTCCAGTGATTCTGTGATTTTGTGATACAGTTAGAAGCCTTAATTTTTGTAAGACTTACTGATATTATTTTTCATTACATGCTCATGAACAAGCTGATAAAGGCACAGTCTGGTGAATCTATTGTAAATGGTTAATATATATTCAGAATAATAAATATTACTTCCTAACAAAAGGATGTCTTCAAGTGTTAGTTTAGGTACTTTACAATTCTTATTAATGAACTAAATAATAAAATTCTGAGTGTATGCTTAATATCAGTACTTTCAGACCTGGAGGAAAGGCAAGTAAGCTGAAGAACAGAATAGAATTCAAAATTCTTTGGGCTAACTTGAGACATGTTCTGAAAAACAGTAGAAAACAGTATTCAGAAACAGATAAAAGGCACAAAGATCAGAAATTCTGAGGTATAAGAAAAGGAAAAATTGTAAGGTAGAAAGGACTTGTTTTATAGGCAGAAAGAAAGAAGAAGAAACATCATCTTAGATGCATAAATGGATAGAAAAACCTAATGTTGAGCAACATGTCTAATTTTGTGTAACATGCTTAAAGAAAGATGCAGCTGACAGTAAGAATACAAAGCTGAGCGTGAAGTGAAGGTGAGAAAATATGACTATGACCAAGAAAAGACTGAAAGAAGTTTAGAGGAGACTGAGTAGATGCATGACAACAATTTTTAAATCTAGAAAATGCTGTTGCAAAAAGTTAAGAAATAGCATCTTTTTATTTCTGTTGTAGAAAGTGTAAACAGTAATGAGTTTCAGATGCAGAAAGACTTAGGTTAACCCTTGGTGGGTAAGAAGCCTTAAGAAAGGTGAAGCACTGGGGTATTCTGGCCTGAGTAGCTGTGTTGTTCAACACTTGGGGCCTTTAAGAATGCATTAACTTTATTCATTTGGACTACAACACCCTACAAAATAAAATATTTTTGCCATAAATGAGAAATAATCAGCAAATGTCAGTTCTATACAGGCTGTTGACAAAACCATTTTTCCTCATCTTTTATATACTATATATATCATATATATATCATATATATACTATATGTGATAGCTCTGAATTCCAAAGCTCAATTTTCCAAAGTTTATTCAGATAAAAAGAAGCATGATGTGCACACACATCAGATTATTTCTGGTCAGAATGGGTTTTATGCTGTGGAAAAATGTATAGTTTTCATAATTTCAGTATCATGCTTAAAATAACACCATGACATCTTCATCTCTTATAACTAAAGCACACACATGTAATAATACATCACACATATATATTATTATTTCACAACTTCCATCATTGCCATTTAAATCTGCTGATAGTTTGATGATAATATTTAAAAGGTCCTGGATTTATGGCTTCCAAACTGATACAGACAGCTCATCCTCAGCAGGGATTATAGAAAGAAGAAAGGTTGATAGACAAGAATCTCACTTCAGATACATTAATATAAATCCCTCTCTGCCACTCTTTGTCTTCAGATAGGTAAATTAGAACAATAAAATTGATATTATACATACTAGCTTAATCATAGCCACTGCCTCTAAAATATGTTTTCAGAAACCCTCAGAAACACTTTATTGTATACCTATTAGTATGGCCACAGAGTTAAAGGAAGTAATTTTATTCCACAGATAATTAAGTTTTTCCTAATATAGTCAGGAAAAAAAAAACAACCTACATAAGTCAAAATTACTTTAAGCATATAGTGTCCCGTTATAGGACTGTCTTCATGGCATAAACTGAAGCCTATGCTGAGTATTGAAAAGGTATTTTAAACTGCACAAAATGGAAAAAAATTTTTGCTTGTGTATAGTTAGAAGAATGTAGAGTACGATTTGAAAGATCTTCATCACTGTAGGAGGGCCCTCTTTATGGACTTATATCTTGTCAAATTTTCCTCTCTGAATTGTCTCCTTTCCTATACATTTCCCATAGCAAACAAATAGAGATGTTAAATTTCATTGTCTAATTTTTGTCACAATACCCAACAGAGGCAAAGAAAAGGTCCAAAAACTACTCATCTACTAACTTGAAAATCATAAGAGTCCTGATATTTCCACACTCTGACATTTTCGATAGCAAGGCTGAGAAATCTGTATCAAATCTGATGAATGGAAAACATTAGGATTTTTTTTGTTGTTTCACTAGCAAGTTAAGGGATAGGTTAAAATGACTGAAAGGGTAAAACTTTCCCAGGTGTGAACTTTACATGTGTGCACAAAGAAGCATAAATGAAAATAGACAGACCACCATAATGTTTTAAGTGACCAATAGTATTTCTGAAAGAGACAATACCATCTGTTCCATTTTATTCTAGTTTCTGACAAGTACTTTAGACTATGACAGATAATGTCAGACTATGTCATAAAAGACAATAGTGGACTGAGGAAATACAAATAATACTGTCATGGGAGCCATCAACTCATGAAAGTCCCATCTGCACAATGTCAGAAGAGCGCAGAGCACAAAGGCTGTCAGGAGCCCAAAATGTTAACTCAGTGGAAGGTACACCCTCTCCAGTCCTTCCAGGGCTGTGCCAGGAGACTCTCCCATGTCTAGGTGTGACACCCATCCTGATGAGTCAACCCTGGAGCATCTTCTAGACCTTGGATCACAACTTCACAAGACCATGAGAAGAGCTGACTACCAAAGGGATCAGCAGAGTTCCAGCTGGAGAGACCACAGATTCTGGGTCTGTACAAGGAGTGATACCGGTATGTTTGTGTATTATACATGGAGACCATGGGTAGGGAGCTTGGCTACTGAGGGACCAGGAGTATCCAGAGCAGCAGTGTGTGAGTACCCTGTGGTACAGTCTGTACCAAGAACTGGAGGGCTGTTGCAGTCTTGGGGGCCTCTATATCCATGTGCCAGCATCCAGGGAGACTGGGATCCAGGGGCAGATACTGAGTAGACTGAGTGTCTGAGCCCAGCTGCTGGGGGAATCCACCTTGTACATTTGTACATATACATTCACGCCAGTGAATCTCCATCCTGCTCATCCAGAGAGGAAAACACAATGTGGCCATTGGTGATTTCTTTTTCTGTGTGGGTTCTTCTCCATGTCTGTCTGTGTTGATCTGTATAGCTAGGTGTGTATATATTTGGTGTATGCACATGTCTGTGTGTGTGCACCTACTGGGAATACATGCTTAGACTCACTCCTGGTTAGACCTGGGGGTGTGGAACAGCAGCAGCCTTGCCTCTCTTGGGCTGTTGGGTCCAGCCCATATTTCTCATAAAAGATATTGCCATTTTATGTTCCATCTCTAACAAAGGAAAGTAGATACAGTTTTAAAAATATGCAAATACATTTTTTTTTAAATATGTGTTCGTTATAATGAGTGCCTTGAAAGGGATAAAAACAAAGCAAAACAAACAAACAAACAAAAAAAATATTTCTGAACCTAAGTCTAATTTTCTCTCCAAAATATTTAGACAAATAGTGGTTCAACCTTTGTGTGTCTGGTTCTCCTCCATAGTTTCCTCCCTTTGAAACAAAGCTCAGACCCCTTGTATATCAGTTCTTTCATACTGCTTTCCATTTGATTTGTTTTCAACAGAACTTTAGTTGCAGTTTCAATATCTATCTACCTATTAAATAAACATAGAAGACTCCGAATCAGAAGTTTGAATGGGAGATTTTCCCCTTACTCAAGTAGTAAGCATCCTGGATATGTTAAAAGCTTCTAACTTTAGATGTGGTTCATAGTATTTAATGTTGGATCAGAAAAGCATAACTACATGACGTCCTACTGGGCTGCAAAGCTGGCTAAAGTGGCATAGCCACTCTCTAGATGTTCTCCTTTTTCCAGGCTTTCAAGAGGAGTATTGATACATCTGGGTTAAACTCAGGTGAGAACAGAAGAACAATTAAAAAAAAAAGTTGTTCTTCATGTAACAGGCAGTAAACTTGAGGATTTTTTTGCCACTGAATACAGTAGTTTTGAAAGAACTTTCATGGATTGCAGAAGAGATCAGACAAGTATTGCGGAAGGAATTCCAGTGAGACCTACCAAACCAAAACAAGGTCAGGAAATCCCAAGAAGTGAAAATAGTCATAGGCTGGAAGAGTACTTGAAGGAAATGTCTCCTGTACTCTCCTTGTTGTTGCTGTTACTTGGCATGGATGAGTGACCCTAAGCAGACAGTTTTTATTTAAGGAGGGAATAAAACATGACTGAAGGGGTTAATATCTGATACCTCTCTTGTCAAAGCTAAGTCAAAAACCTATGTCAAAATGCATTATGCTGTGGAAGTTTTTGGAAGACAGGAAAGATGAACCTATATACTCTTCAATGAAAAAAAAAAAAAAAAAGGCAACCCAAATTTTTAAGAAATATTTAGTTCCTATGGGTTACAAAAAGGGAGGCGTTCACACCAGATGGTTCCTCCCATAGTTACAGAAAATCTACTTTGTTTCTACAGGTTTAATCCATATGAAATTTCTTTATCCTCCTGCTCTGGGTGGAAAATAACCCACAAGCAAGTTCTTCATGTAGCATTTTAACCACTGTTGATAGTAAAGTAGCTATTTATGTAGTACATACCAAGTAATAGACATTTTGCTGGCTGTAGACAGCATGTAACTAGAAATTATAATGTCTGTACAATTGCACCTAAATTGACATTTCAGCATGAGGGATTATTAGTGAATTACTACCAAAATGGTTGAAACATATTTTTCCATCAAAGTAAATATTAACTTGTATACTTTTTCATTTTATTCAAGATAATGACAATGTAATGCTTTACACATGACAATGTAACGTTTTACACAATATATGTATACGTGTATGTTTAATCAAGTCTGATCTGCCTCAGATCATGATAGTGAACGCAAAGTAACAAAAAGGGAGAACAGATCCTGGATCAGGTATTCCTGCCTGCAAACAATAGTTCTATCTCCCACACACCTGCCTGCTCCCTCCTCCTAAAAAAGCCTTTACCAGAGGTGATCTATTCACTAAACTTCTAGTTTATAGGAACAGTAATTTTTTTCAGTTAAACCAAACTGAATTAAAAAATTCTCTGCCATGCATTTGTACCTACATCTAGAAAAATGTACATATACAATATATCTCTAATTTCTACCGGTAAAATGTTGAGATGAAAGCCATGAAACACTGTTACAGAAACAGTAAATGTATTCATGCACTTCAGCTAACAGAAGATGAAACTTGGCTTTTATAATATAAGCACACAACTGTATTTGACTTGTGCTGTATTATTTCACAACATGTTAAGATATAGCTACCAATTGAAAACACTGAGATTGACTGTTTAGTAAAAGCAGTAGTTGTAGGTTTCCTTCTTGTTGCTCCTTTATGAGAAAAATCCCTACTCAGCATCACAGTGCTCTGTTAGCCCTTTCTGCTTGATATCCACACAACTTTGAGTCTTGCTGGCATTTGATCATCTGATCCCTATTCTGGAATCATCCCCCTTTGACTGTGAGACATTTCACCATCACATTTCACACTGCCTGTGTGATGAGGATGATTCATTGTTCCCTACTCCCACACTGTGCTCCTACCCAAACTGTCAGTCCTTATATCTGTTTCCTATTCTCAGCAAGGCAAGATATTCAGGACACATTTCCTGTAAGCACTCATTGAGAAGGAAGGGCTCTTGCTTTCTGCACAAGTACAAGTATAAAGCATGCTTCAGCTCCCAAAACTTAAAACAAAGACTGGAAATTAGTCATCATGGAAATAGTCTCTAGCTGCATTGTTTTTCAAGTCCTATGTCACTAGAATAATTGAATCCTTTAAATCCCCAGAAATGTGGTACTAGTTAGGATGGAAGGAGGGGAAAAAATGAATGAGGATTGAAAAAAACTAAAAGTCAAAACAAAGACTAAGCAGCTGTGACTAACAAAATGAGAAATAATGGACATATTTTCTTTTAATACCTAATGAAACTAACAGTAATGGTAGAACAAAGATATCATTGTTAATTTGCACTCATTCCTAAAATGTTATGATCACCTCATGAAACAACAATTCTGGATTAAGTTCAAAGTGTTAACAAACATCTTTAAAATGCAGTGAGGCCAGGATAATACCAATATATTATGCCAAAACTCGAAATCATCACATGATGAAAAAAACTCCTTGTTTGACACAAAAAAACCAAACAGACAAACAAACAAAACCCAAAAATCAGAATGAGTGAAGTGCTGTATTGGGTGATCTTTTAATGTTTGCAACAAACAACAGCATCATACACCTGGGATGGAATAACACCATGCACCTGTACAGGTTAGGAGTTGACCTTCTGGAAGGCAGCTCCATGGAGAAGAAATTGTGAGTCCTGGTGGACAATAAGTTATCCATGGGATGGCAATGTGCACTTGTGGCCAAGAAGGCAAATAGCATCCTGGGGTACATTAAGAAGGTTCTCCTCCCCCTCCCACTCTGCCTTTGTGAAACCAAGTCTGGAGGATTATGTCCAGTTCTGGTCTCCCCAGTTCAAGAGGAACAGGGAAACAGGAGAGAGCCCAACAGAGGGCTATGAAGGGACTTTTCTCTTAAGAAGAATGTCTGAGACACCTGGAGCTGTTTAGCTTGGAGAAGAAAAGACTGAGAGTGGGATCTTATTAATGTTTACAAATATCTGAAGGGTGGGTGTCAAGTGTAAGGGGCCGGACTCTTTTCAGTGGTGCAAAGGTCACAAACTGAACATGAGGAAAAACTTTACTGTGAAGGTGACGAAGCACTGGACAGGCTACCCAGAGAGGCTGTGGAATCTCTTCCAGACACTTTCAAAATCTTCCTGAATATGTTCTTGTGTAACCTGCCCCAGGTGATTCTGCTCTGGAAGTGATGTTGAACTCAACAATCTTCAGAAGTCCCTTCCAACCCCTACCATTCTATGATTCTATATTTATTGCAGATATACTATGGTAAAACACAGCACACAGCCACACAGTGGAGTATGCATAGTTTGGGAGGTCATGCTAAGGAAGGAATGAGTCTGAGGTGGAACTACTAGCTCTGTACTGCAGGCATAGATACTCAAAGCATAGTCGGACTATTCATTCTTCTATGTCTGTGATGATAAGAAGGGTTTAAATTTACACTGTTTGGATACTGTGATCTGTATCTGTGAAGTTGCCTATTTCTCATAAAATTAAACTTTGAAAGAGCCTGTACAGTTACCAATCCCGCTTTAAGAAAATACCATACAATAAACAGCAATAAAAGCAAAAAAAAAAAAAAATTAAATGATCCCAAGGACTTAATGATCTGTGAACAGTGAAACTCAGTTCATACAGGGAAGAGGATATGCCCAGTCCTGATGGACGAGATTATGAGCCTAAAGCCTATTAATTTTCTTTCCATTAACATCTTCTAGATGAGGTGCTTCCCACATTACTGCTTACAATTTACTTGATGGGTTGTGATCAGGGCAAGCCTTTTTGGCAAAGGGTAGTTCCAATTCTGAAGAATGAAGAACATAGTTGTGTAAAGTGCTATTTGCTTAAGAAATGTTCAGTGGCTGAAAGTGTCACAAAGCAGAAGCAAAAGCAGCAGAATAGGAAAAACTCAATAGCTTTTGCTTCTCTTCCTTACTGCTTTTTTCTTCCTGGACACATTTTAAAAATCCAAACTTGGAGATTAAAACATTCCATCATGGCAAAGACACAAGGAAATTCACTGGCATGTCTAGATTATAGCTGTCAAGTGTGCACAGAGTACTAGGCTGAAAAGCACACCATACGATACAGACTGCTTGGCTTATCTACTTTCTCTTTAATTCAGTTTTGATTTTCCAATAGCATAAACATGACAAGGTAGCATTTACTCCTGGGCTCAAATTAGTCCTGAGGCCTATCATGGAAATATATGCAACCACTCTCTAGAAGTGAGTCACCAAGTTTTAGAAGTTAAAATGCTTCCAATATAACAATGACAACAACAACAGCAACAAACTGCATATGCACTGCCAAAGGGATACATTGTTCTCACCAGACTGTTTTTAATACATCAATGATCTTTCCTCAAAGAGAACATGTGGAGCAACAACTTCAATGAACAAAGTTAGAGGCTAGAACTGAGCAGGAAATGGTTTTAGCAGTTTACAAAAATGGGAACATTTCAACATTATTCCTTTCAGCATTAGAACAGGACCAGTAAGGGTAAGCAAGAGAAATCACAGAAGGCCAAAGAGAGGACAGCTGAAGTTCTTTCCTACAACTCTGAAAACATAACTTTAAATCCCTGTGCTCCCTGGAAAATGGGTTAATCAGTCCTAGGATGACAGATAACATACAGTGGTTGATTACCATAGTCTCTATTTTCTCTTTGCTTTATAAAAATGAATAACCATTCATTGTTGCAATTAAAAACTTTCAAGACAAAAATAGGAATAAAACAGACATTTTCCTTAAAAAAACCCCACAAAACCAACCAAACAAAACAAAACAAAACTAAACAAAACCTGTCAGAGACCCTATCAAATATTGAGGTCTCCTGCAGAAATTATATCCAGATCTATGCCTAATAGTCATGGGGGAGATATAACTTCATAGTAGCTGTATTCATAATGCTACAAAAATACAAAGCAATCCCACCTGATTACAAGTTAGTCCATGCAATAATTCAGTCTGTTTTCAATAAACAGTATTTTCAAGTATTTACAGATAGAAACTTCTAGCATCAAAGTGAAATACAAGTTGAGAATAGTTTCTCTTTGTTTGATTGGATCATTTGAAAGGAAAAGAAGTTGACATCTGCCAAACAGAGGATGAGTATTAGTAATGTGCAACATCACAAGCTGCATATCTCTTCTGGTACAAGACTTTTGTTGTTGGAGGAACATAGTGAGACTATTGTGGGGGCAGATTTGTATGATTCTCTAACCAGGGAGATAGTCTACATCACTGTATATTAAAAAGACAACTCCTCAATTAATTTTGCTATAGCACAAAACCTAGAAGAATACTATAGGTTTGAATATGTATTACTAAATGTAGCATTTCCCATCCTGGTCTAAACCTTGTGATAAATTCATTACATGCAGTGAGCAACCGCATAATCAAGAAAGATAAAGTTGAGGCATCAGAGATTACCTCAATTTGCAAGCCTGTGGGTCTCATGGGGAAAGGTACAGATGCACAGGAAAAAATGAAGGCAGATAGAATAACTCTATCCAGTACAGCACCCATTTTAATTATAAGCAACAGATTTCTATTCACATAGTTGGCAAGAAACACAATACGGATACCAACCACATTACCTATGTGGGCATGATCCACACCAATCAACATAAAATTGGCCAAGCTCTTCTTCAGGCTTACAGTCTATGTGTGGTGTACTTTTAGAGAGTCCCATCCTGGCTCTTCTCTGAGTGGTTAATTCTAATGCTCTTAGAGAAATCTAAGTTCCTGAAGGTCATAACTGACACCATGACAGAACTGTAGGCTTTTGACTTCAAGAGTGTAACAGGCCCTTCACATGGCTCATAGTGTGATATCTACTGCTTCACAATATGCATTTATACTAATAGTGTTCTAGATTTTGAGGAGTTAGTGCACATGCCTTCACTTTACATCTTCCTTCCCTGTGTTTGCTGCCTGACTTTTGTCAGGCTCATAAAAGTCACCCACTAGTCAGCACAATTTGTATGAGCTAAGAATAATTTGTTACAAGCAAGCTTGTCTCTAAAGTAAAACCTTAATTGACTACTGCTTTTTGAAGCATTATTTTTGAAATGGCATTAGCATAAGACAGTACAATGTCTCCAAGTAATTAGGAAGCACATCTGTAAATCCTCAAGGAGTTTGTGAAATCACCTATACAGGTTTCCTGTTCCTCTCAACAAATTCTCTTCCCAACATCTATTGTAGTTTCTAGGACTGTATGTATCTAGCTGGGATAGACAAACTAATTTAAATATGTAAAAATTAAGGAATGTTGCATGAGGGAAAAAAACCCACTCAGCACTAATCTAAACAAGAGAAGTCTTGCCCTTCATAAACAAACATTTCTATCCACCTCTCTTTAGCTACTTTGCTTTCTAATATGGAACATACCTAACTAACTTTGAGACAATTGGAAGTAAATTATTTTTGTCATCATATTATCAACTACATTTCAGGCACACATGAAAAACAAAGCTATTACTTTTACAGGTCAAATTAACCTTGTATGATAAAGTTAAATGTCTTTTTAATTAATGAAATTTATTTCTCCTAGCAAAATCATTTTGGAATTGCATAATAGTGAATGTATCACCATGGTGTAGGGTAGGAAGGCTCTTCAAGTGACCTGGATAGTCTAGACCAATGGGCCAATCATATGGGCTTCAACAAGGCCAAGTGACAAGTCCTGCACCTAGGCCATAACAATGTGTGCTTCCGTGATTCTGTATTCTTTTTTTTTTTTTGTGAAGCCTGTAAGCTGCTGTATTCCACTACTTCTTCATCCCATAGACCTGCAAGTCTTTTTCTGGCCAACATCAATAGTGAGGCAGAAATGAGAACATCTTTGCTCACTTTGCACTGAACTAAACTTTGTTCCAGGCTTGTATTGCTCTTACTTTTCTCCCTATCAGTATGTTGGGGTTTTTTAAGCAGAAGTAGGAAAAAGATATAGGAAAAACAAGCTTCATTTTAACCAAAGCCAAGTCAAAATAAAGTGATTTGAAAATTTTACAGTTTCTTGAGATTTGTTTCTGAATACTCTCATTATACAACCTATGTAGTGAGCGACTACATAAATCGTGTTTTTAAACACAAAGATATTAAAATTTTGTAATACCATGGTAAGCATTGTGTTGTTCATATGCTTTTTCTGTTTGAAAATCAGGATAATACTTCCATATTTTAAAGGGATGGTAGCAATATAAACATGGAATATTTGAGGGTGCTTTATATCTGTGATAACACAGTCTAGGAAGAATCTCAAAACTCTAGCTGATGAGCATCACCCATTTCAATTTTGTCTGTACCAGACTCTGATTACTTTTCTTTTGCCTGATCATATGTTTCAATGTTTAAAGTTATTCAAGCACATTCCAATTTTTAATTTTCCTGGCTTTCATATGTTATTCTTTTCTTTTCTTTTTTTTTTTAAGCAAAATGTTTGTGTAATAAAGAAAAATTTTATATGACAAGAGAGTATGCATCAGTAACCAGTGACAGAAGTGCAAGAGTTTCCTGTCATTGTAACAAAAACACCCACAATAAAGAACTTAGCTTCGATTTTAGTGCCTGATAAATGAGAAGGAACAGAGTTCATTCACTGAAATATGTCAATGCTTCATGGGTTTTAGTTAACACAAAAAATTACTTGCTAATTATTGCATTATTGAAGAAAAGAGATATGATTCTAGATACATCTGAGAGAAAGTGTTCCACTAAATACATTGGCATGTACATGGTATTTACTCTTATGGAGTTTTAGTGTTAGGGATTAACTGAAGGTTATGTGAAATATGATGGTTTAGATTTTATAGGGTTCTATTCTATGGCTGTGAAATCAAGGGAAGTTAATGTATTCTTTTTCTTTCTAGTTATTCTGAAACATCTAAATTATAAATTTCCTCAAGGCTCCCACAATAAAAGGATGTTATAGCATAAATCCCACATTAAGATTTATGTATGTAATTACAGTGTTTCACTTGGAAGTGTGTGGTCTTCTCAAAATCTGATACAGAAATTTGGTAACAGTCAATGGTTAACTAGATGATTCTGGAATACCAAAAAGTATGATCACACATAGATTTCTTTCTCTTATTTCCACCAACTGCTGAGTAAGAAAGAAAGAAAGAACAAAAAAAGAAAGAAACTGGCCATGAAGATCTGATTCTTAAAGAAACTATTAAAGTTTTTAGCACATCTGCATGGGTGAAAATCAACTTGAAAATACAGAAATACAACTTTATTAAAAGAATAAATTCCTACTATATGATTGACATCAATAACATTTATCAAAGCTGTTCATATTGTTTCCTTACAGGTAACTAATAACATTGGTAGGCTGTGGAATGACTGACTGCCTTGGTGTGAAATCATTAGTTGATGTATCATAAATATTTTACACATTTATTCTCATATTACATGGCTAACTCAGGCTTAATCCCACCTTTAATTCTATTCTTCACATGTATCAACTTGCTGTGACTAACAGCTCTATATCTCTGCTAATGTGAAATAACTAAAGGTGACTTTTAATAAATCTTGATTCCCCTGTAGGTATCAATGTAAATCAGACAAAGGTGAAGAGAATTTCACAGAGCTTTTTGTCAACACTGATCCACCTCCTTCTTACCTTTTCTCCAACCCTTCAATTTCCTTTCCTTAGACAAGCACACATACTCTGACACTCTGGATAAAGGCAGTCACTTTATCCACAGGAAAGGACTGAAAAGGATCACAAAAGATGCAGAATGCACAGTTCACCTGCTAGTGGAACAAGGCAGAGATATGTGTGAGGATAATTATTAATGCGGAAAATGATTAATGAGGAAAGTGATTAATTACAACCAAGTCAAAGATGAACACAAAACTTTCCATCTCAAATTTCCTAACTGTCAATTCTATCAAGCATAATTTTCTACGTAGATGAAAATCCAGTTTGGGCCCTATAAAATAGTGCGTTTGATACTTTCTGAACTAACTTGTCTTCCAGACACCAGAGAGGAAGATCTTTTGGCTGGTCTTAAATGGAAGTATATTTTAGCTTTCCCTTCCTACATAAATCACAGAAGAAGGGGGGAAAAAAAAAGTTTCAATGGGTTTTACCAATCATTCAGCCAACATTTCCATTCATCCACTTGCCCACATAACCAAATAAATATTCAAAAGAATGTTTTTGAAGTTCAGAGCTTTGTTTTCATTTTTTTACTTGAAAAAGTGCATTTATTGCCCTTCTTGAAGTGGTTTAGCCGAACCACCATTTTTTAAAATGCCATGTTTAAATTTTAGCAATTAAGCTTAATTCTATTACATCCTATGCATCTTTCATTATTGTATAAGCATCTGAAAAAGAGTAAAATATAATGCTTCAAATTTGAATAAAGCTTCATTTGTCAGGATAAGAGATTAGGACATTTGTATGCTTGTCAATACAGACATGAAAGACATCTTACATGAATAAAAAGCATATTTTTTCTTAAATGTTTCAGAATCCAAAAATAAGAAGCCTCCTGCTTAAGGCTAGGTAACTACAGATTGACACACTGTTCATTTTTACATAAAACCCCAAAGATTGAAATATTTCATAATAAAATATTATATTTCAATTAATGATGCTAGCTTAATATACAGCTCTCTATGATTAAAATTCCACCTGCCTTACAATAATCCATCCTAAAAGCAGGACTTCACTTTTCTATGTAACTCGGCTAACACGATCCTTGCCGGTACCTAGTATATTCCTTAACCCTTACTTCCCTTTTTCCCACTGATGATTTTGCAGATCTCCAAAACATCCATCTTTTTGACAGAACAAAAGGTAGCACACGTTTTGTCTCATTTGTCAGCTGACACACGAGCCAACAATGCTTCTTGGAACGATAAAACCTGGTGAACCTCATTGCAACTTCATCTACATTTAAAAAAGGCAACTTAGTGTGTCTCCTTTAACAGCTGCTGTGTGTGCTTACGCTCACTTTCCTCTACAACTGATAGAAGTTAGCCAGCAGTTACTGAGGACATGAAGAAAAGCTACCGAAGAAAAGAACAATATCCTGCATCTTTTTTTTCTACCAGATGTAGAAACTAGCAACTAGGCAGAAATGGGCATTGCAAGTGTGGGAAATTAAAAAATGTCACATTCAGCTGTCATTCCTTGATATTTTAAGATAGGATAAAGTATGCAAAGCTGGTGTATTAGAACTCTAACAACATTATATAAGGGCATCCCACAATCAGCAGCTTTAAATGCAATGCAGGATACCTGAAAGCTGGTGGTACATCTGGCAACATTTGTTTCTGAATAATAGCCTAGAATGCATATACTGCCAGGGCAGGTAGGAAGAACTAATGCAAAGAATATACTGTAACATTAAAAAGTACTTCTTTTTTTTCTTTTTTTTTTTTTTCTTTTTTTTTTTTTTTTTTTTCTATACAGGATGGCTTTTGTGAATAAAATAGCTCCCTGAGACTTGAAAATAAAATAATATTGATATTTTGTGCATAGAGATGCAGTTGAACTGAATCAGTAGCAATGTCAATATGGGGAACCCTCACAGTTTAGCACATATGAATCAAGTAGTTTTTAACTCCTTTCGTGATTCCTATTCTGATTCTGTGCTGGATAGGCAAAATACACATGATGAGAAGAGAATACAGCTCTGACATGGCAAAGGTAACTATGACTGTCAGTTAACTTACAATGCGAAATTAAATGGCACAACTTTCCCTAAACCCGGAAGAAGTTATCTAGACAAGATTTTATCTGTTTGAATGAAGGTGCGGTTTCTTACTGTGGTTTATATAACTGTGTTCACATATGCCTGAAAAAAAAACATTATCTTTTTTCCCCCAAAGATGTTAGTAATAAGCTTAGTATGGTGTTCACTATAACCCCTCAAATACTCTTTCACTGAACCACTGCCATCATTTTTAACTTATTTCACTATGTTGATTCCCTGTCATCTTTAGAACTTGTAATTCTGAATTCTGTTTCTGTCTTTCCTTGTAACTTGCCTTCATTATAAGAATGATGAAAGCTTATACAATTCCTTCATTTGAAAAATGAAAAAAGAGCAGTTATTTTCATACAGCAGGTCTGAAAACATGCATTACTCAGCGAAATATAATAATCTTAAACCATTAAGTTAATTAGGCAAACATGAAAAACAATGTGAATCACTAAAGAAAATTATACCCCAAAAGAACAACATTATGGAGTCATTTAGGAAACAGTAGGTTTATTTGACAGAAGGAAAATTATTGCAGTCAGAATCTGGAAATAGGAAGACTCTGAAAATTGAGGGGACCACCACAGTAATAGTCATAGGCCCTCCAAGTCAGGTGTTTGTAGGTTCTAGAGTAGGCACTATACAACTTAAGAGTCCAAATAAAAGGCAAGAAGTGGAAAATAGTTTTGGAAGAATTTCATTCCACCTTAAAAATTTAATGTAGATTACTCACCCACCTTTGCAGCCTTTGATAAATTTCTGTTCATTAACCCTTATCAACCAGCTTTAATGATGCTTTATCAGGCATCCATAAAATAATTAGGAGTCAATTCTTAACTAGAAACAAGCATTTCTTAAATAGTTTTAAGCAGTTTATATTAAAACTCTACACTCAGTTTCCGGTTTTGAATGACCCAGCAGGGTTCCCAGTGAGTACACTTCTGATATGAACGCTGCTGGGTACAAAGATTACTTTTGTAATCACAGTATAGACAACCACAGATGTTAAACAATCTTTAAATACACATCTTTGTGCATTATTAACAATAATAGGAACTTTTCTGATCCATACAACTGAGATAACAACCACCAGTATTTGATCTTCTAAGTTCATGCTCTTTGAATTTCTAGAAATTTTTCAGTATAACATGATAAACACAGACTTGAGTGCAGAGTTTCAAGTACACTTAGGCTGCAACAGAACAGCCAGTGGAATTTAAATAAGCATATCAGGTATCAGGTTTTATGATAACCATTTCACTTATCATCATGGCTAAATCTACCTTTGTAGACTTTGTGTCTTTTTAAGGTAAGCTAAAAGCAGCATCAGAGAAAAAGAGATACTTCTTACACTGTCCACTGTTTCTTAGCACTTCTGTAGTCAGACTGAAGCAGAGAACAACTAGCTTTTAGTAGCTAAATATCTGGATTATCACTTACAAGAGCTGTAACAAAACATAAGATGGAAAAGATTCATTAAGATTTGTACAAATAAGCAGGCCTTTTTGATGTCTTCAAGAAACATACTGTCTATTTATATATCATTCTAATAATATTCCCATAAAGACACGTGAAGACTTGTGTTACTGCATGAGAAGTAAATCTATTTCATCTACAACACACTAAAAAGGAAGAGTATCCTTGCTGCATTTGATGTAAATCAAAACTGCATTTAAGAACACTACTGAAGGAAAAGTCAGAAAGCAACACATCACTAAAGCTCCCTCTATTTAATTCTAAAGGTATTAGAACTGTTTCTAAATTTACCATCCTTGATATTAAGTAAACAGACCTGCTTGAAAGCTGATTGGTGGAAAAGGACCTGAGGGTCCCAATAGATGTAAAGCTGAGCATGAGCAATGTGTCTTTGCATCAAAGAAGGCCACTGTTATCCTCAGATGAATTAGGCAAAGTATTGCCAGCAGGTTGATGAAGGTCCTTCTTCTTTACTCAGCGCTGGTGAGGTCACAACCTGGAGCACTGTGTCCAGTTCTAGGCTCCCTAGTACAAGAGAGACATGGACTGGCAAGAGTCCAGTGAAAGGCCAGGAAGATGATTAAGGGACAGGAGCATGTCTTCTATGGGGAAAGGCTGATAAAAACTTGTACAGTCTTGAGGACACTCAAGGGGATCTTACCAATCTATATAAATACCTGAATGAAGAATACAAAGAGAACAGAGCTAGGCTTTTTTCCATGGTGTTCAGTGACAGGATCAGAAGCAATAGTCATGACCTGAAATACAGAAGGTTCCCTCTGAACATCAGGAAATATTTTTTTACTGTGAGGGTGACTGGCACAATTTGCCCAAGCAGGGTGGTGGTGTCTCCATCCTTGGAGATCTGCAAAAGCTATCTGGACTCAGCTCAATTTTATCTAAAATTATTCTAGGAAAATGGAAAAATTTCTATATATTAAGTTAGTTATTATACCTTCAGAGAAGTGGAACTCATGAAATAGTTTGAGGAGCGTACTACATTTTCTGCATTAATCCATCTATTAACTTCTATTTCTTCAAGAAATATAAAGCTGAATCCAGCAAATACATTACCTTATTTGTTATAGTTACAGGTATTTAATTGGTTTCAGATGTCTAACTGAAAAGGAAAAAAAAATGTATTTTCCTGAATACAGAGTAAAATTTTTATTTCCTTCAGAAACTTTATAAAAGTTCCCAGATCATAGATAACTTTTTTTTCCCCATAGTTTTATCCTTCCTTCTGGTTATGATATATGGGATACCAAGTGAATTATTTTGAAATAGCTTTTCTATCTTTTCCATTTATGATGGCTGATGATTGAGGTGGCATGCTACCAAGCGAGGACATTTTGAACATTATGGTTTGTCTGAATTATGATTTGTGAAGAAACAAAGAAACTCAATATATGTCTTATACTTCTTTCAGTTATTTTAACACATCTTTTTAAGCCTACACAGAGTTTATCAGGCAACAAAAATACACATTTTCCAAAAATTAATAAAATAATCAACTTAAAATGAAAACGAGTTATACTGCGCAATCAGAAAAAGCATACATATAGATGAGTGAATTTTTACTTTTACTTAAAACATACATAAAACTCTGTAATACTTCTTAGTGTGTGCATCCTAATAATTCATTTATCTTTCTTTATCACTACTCTGAATTATGCTGGAACTTGAAAATGTGTTACGTAAAACACTGAGAATACCACTTATTTCTTGGACACAATTATGAGCATAACACTGCAAAAGACTTTGTAGTTCTTTTAGCCCATTCACCTTCTTTTGCAGTTATTGCTTTATAGAATTTCCTGCATAATCTTACTGAGTTGAATCTTGAAAGTAGTCACTCCACTTAGGAGTTAACCTATTTGATTTACAATGAGGTTATAACTTCTTCACATTTATTTTTTTTTTTTAAGATAAATGCATTAGTAGCCAGCTTACATTTTTCCTCTTGTGCTAATACTATCCTTTATCTTAAATACCTTTCTTTTATGCTGTATGCTCTACCACGTTTTTTTCTGCTCTCACGAATATATCCCACCTTCTTTGCCTTAGCTTTGCTAGACGAAATAAGCCAACTTCTGCTCTGTTTAACAAGTGTCTCTCCATTCCCTTAATCATTCTAGAAAATATACCCATATCACTTTTTCACATGGCATGCATTTTCTATAGGATATAGTGAAGTTGCACACCACTTTTCCACAGCCTTCAACAAAGACATTATTGCTGTTCTAATTTCTACTAGAAATATTTTCTCTAGTAAACACTAAATCACTTTTTCTTGGCTTACTGACTCTCAGTCTGTGCTGAACATTTTAAATAAATTTGTTCACCAAGTATGTAGTGAATTGCAATTGCTAAAGTTGTACTGCATTTTTTGTGTGCTTTCCATATTTCCTTCATAATTGCTCTGAAATTTGCATCCTATTGAAGTTAGACAACTTTTGATATAGTTCCTGGATGATATTACTTCCCTCTCTTTCCTCATCTTCAGTGCAATTACTGGATTTGTAATTCTCTAAACAATCACACTTGAAGTAGTCTGTATAAATGCAACTCCTGCTCTGCATTCAATCCAGACATTATTCACAATGTAATATTTTTACCCATTGTATGTTCATATTCTTTTTTGCATGTGGCAATTATCAAACCTTCCTATGGGACTACTCACTAGAAGGAATAGGCTAAAATTCCATTTTGACATTATTCATATTTCTTAGAGCTCAAGGTACTGAAATACTCAAGGTACTTTACTAATTAGAAAAACACACTCTACTTAAAAGGTTAAAAGATTAATTTTCCCCTGAAGCTACTGAAAACTTGTTATCAACACCTATGTTTTTGTGCGCACATGCTTGCAATGAAGTAATATGTAAAATGAGTGAACATCATTTCAAGTCTAAATCATCTACTTCCTCTGAGTCATTTTCATAAATTAACTTATGACTTGAAAAAGATTCACATAAAAGGTCTCCTCATGACCAGTTTGCTGATGGATGATCTGTCTCACAAGTACTAATATGCTCAAAGAAAATTCCCAACAATTACATTTTGTCCATTGAGGCAAATCTCATATCAAAAATAAAATTAAAATTAAAGAAATAATATCCTAGCCCTCCTCTTTCATGAAGGTACACTTTCTCTTGCTATGATAAACATTAAATGAATAAAGTTCCTGATGAGATTGAATATCTGCTGCCATAGCAGAAGAAAGTCGGTTTGGTTTTATTACTTTCCAGAAGTGTTATGTCCTTTAGCTCACATATTTTGTAACTCTCTCACATATATATATATGTCTATCACATATATACCTTTGTGACCTGTGCTAGATTATATGATCATGCTCTGGGAAGGGGGGGTTGACTTGAAGATCTCCAAGGTCCTTTCCAACCCCTGACACCCTGTGATACTGTGTGATACAGAATATTTACTGAGTATGCACATAAATAACAATAAAATCATCAAGCCTAACAAATTTCTTCTGATTTAATTATGAAGAAACATGACCAATTTTTCCAACAATATCCAGAAACCATTTTTGGCTGAGCAAATAAATTATAGGTGAGTCAAAATTAGTCAGAAGTAAGCATTGGTTTAATCTTTGAGAATGATGAAGATAGTGTAATTTACTGTAATTCACAGCAACTTAAGACTTACTTACAAGCAAGTAATGCCTTAGAAATAATTTTTAATATCTTGAAATTAGTTACAACTAATTGATCTTCCTGTCCCATCTTAAAAAAGGAAATGTAGAAGGTCATAGTGAAAAATAGGGTTAAAATTAATAAGAATGTCTTCTATAACATTCTCCAAGAGAAAGTTAAGAGGTTTTGCAAAATTTATTTTTACAAAAATAGATGAATGGTTTTGAACAGAAATGCACAATCAAAATTTCTTCTGTATTAATTTGCAAAACAACATTAACATTTTCATTTTAAGTATGTGTTCACTACCCATCCATTTAGATAGCCTCACTTTGTTCCAAAATATTTATTCTCTTTTCACTACAGGTTTTATAAAACCCTATAACTTCATTCACACACACACACACACACACACACACACACACACACACACACACAAAAAAGGTATATTTTTACCAGGTCTTAGTTTAGGCTATTCTAAAATATTTTAGCAGGATGTTTAAAGATTCAGCCATCTTTTGAACTCTTCCATAAAACAGGTGAGAACACTAATTCTACTTTTCTGTACTTCTCTGGTTAGTTTTAAAGCTTGCAAGATAAGAAGCCTGAGAGCAGGTCTGTTAAGATAACACAGGTCTACTTAAACCTGTAAATCTTAGAATCTAGCCATAGTGCAACTCCATTTAGATATTTCTGAAAAACACTTCTTCAAATTTCCATTTTACAGAAAGCTTTTGAAAACATTACAGATATCCAAAATAAATGTTTAGAAATTAGACAGGTCTAAAATTATATGCTATTAACTTCAGGACAGCCTTTTCAGATATGGATTTTTACAGACAACAAAGTTCAAAATCATAGATGTGAACTACACATACATTTGAATGTTAAGAAATATTACAAAGACACTCAAACCAGAAAACTTCAAAAATTATGAAATTTAAGTCTGTTATAAAATCTAAGAAAAACAATATATATATATATATATCCTACCACAAAACAATGTAGGAAGCTGCCTCTTGGTAGCTACAAAACTCAAAAGCATATCTATACTTGCAGCTCTGGCACCTAATTCAAATTTGAGTAGTTCATTCACACTGTCATCGTGTTACCTGACAGGATTTCTACAAAACACCAAGTATGATTCTCATTACTGCAGACTACGGTTGCATCACAACCATGCCATTGAAATCTACAATACATTATAGAATCCTCCCTTGGGTAAGGGGAAATAGACAAAGACAAAAAATCCCCACCCAACCATAATATTTAAATTGAAATATTCTTGCCGATTAAAAATACTATGAAAAGAAAAAAATAGAATAAGTTATAAAATTTCATAATTTTTGTTACCTTATGTCTGAGTCCAACAATTTGCTAAAAGACTGTAGAGTACAGTTGCTGAAAGCCTTCTGATACCAGTAATATCTTTGTAATTGAGGTTTTATGTAGGAGATGCATTCATTAAGCCTAAAATTATAAACTTGGAAGAAGACAACTTACCTTGAGTCTATTAAGGTTGTATTTAAGAAAAGTAAATTATGAAATGTATATGTTTGATGAGAAAGATGTCATTAACTCTGAATTGTTCTCCATGATGTGGTCTTCTATTACCACTTCTACTGAGTTTGTGTGTGGCAGGGTTCTGGTAGCAGGGGAGAGGCTATAGGTGTGCTTCCTGTAAGAAGCTTCTAGAAGCTCCCCCGGCTCCAAGACAGACCTGGCTAAGATCAGGCCAACCAGTGCCTCTCCAATAACATATTCAAGAGAGGAAAAAAACTGCTGGACAAGTTTGTTTTGGAGCTGAGGAGTGGAATGTAAGAGAAACAACTCTGTGGACACCAAGGGCAAAGAAGGAGCAAAGAAAAAGGGGAAGAGGTGCACCAGAGCAGAAATTTCCCTACAGTCCATGGTGAGATGGCAGGCTGTCCCTCTGCAGCCCACAGAGATTAATGATGGAGAAAATGCTTACCTGCAGGCCATGGAGGACCCAACACAAGAGTAGGTGGCTAATCCCAAAAAAAGCTGTGACTCTGAAGGAAGCTTGTACTGGATCAGTCCATCACTGGGAGGACTACATCCCTTGGACAGGGTCCATGATGGAGCAGTTCATTAAGAGGGATGCCACTCGCTTTCCATGTGGACATTGAGCCATTGATTGTAACTCTTCTGCATCCATCTGCCATCATAGACCAGTGATGTTAAGGTATGCTATTCCAAGTCTTGCTTCTCTATATCTCCTAGGTTTCAAACTTGCGAACAGAGAATCAGAGGATGCATAAATCATATTCCAAAGTTAGCTGAAGTATTAATATCTGTGATTTACATGTGCTTTTTTTTTCATTTTGAAACATAATTTTTAGGACCAATCATGTATATGCTCAGCATTACTCAAATAGTAGGTGACATATTCATTTGCATTCATTTCATCACCCTTTGGCCTTTGTACTACATTTATAGGTATCTTACACCCCCTTTCCATAGATATTCTATCAGTAAATATTTTTGAAAGGCCAGTCAAAGAGATAAGAAAGTGGTGTGGGGGGGTATTTTATGACAAACTTTTTAAAATTTATAAACTAAACAAATTACAATATAGAAATTATAATTACTTATAATTCTACATGGTCCAACTATGCTTAGAAAAAGAGGGCTATCTTAGTTACTAGTAACAGACAAGCCACTATAATTTTCATCTACTGAAAATATTATTTCTTTATTTAATATCAAAGTAGTTCAGGAAAAGCAGAGTATAAACACTAGTCACTAATAGCAAAAGATGCTTTGTAGTAAGAAACATATCTAACTGATACTGATAAATAACATAAGCAGAAATTCATGAGTCTTTGACTTCTGTTACCCTGTTTTAGTAGTTCTATTTGACCTACTATTTATCTAGTACAGATAAAACAATTGATGAGTCAGAATAGGCTTCTGTGTAAGCTCTACATATCTGAAATAATAATTTTAAAAGCCCTATGCCATACTCCAAGAAATATTGTTAATAATTGAAGCTGATCAGGGATCTGCAAAGTTAGAGTTGCAAGAGTACACAACAGAATGTGAGTTTATAAAGTAAACTAATTTAATTTCTTTTCTATAATGTGCTGATGTCTCGAAACCATGTTAACGTCTAACATACAAGTAGGTGTTTTACATACAATGAGGTAGCAAGGAAATATTTATAGATGAACTTACACAGAGATTATGGTTTTATTACTTGAGCATTATTATTTGTACTTAGATTTGATGCATTTTTTTCTGTGGCTTTCATTCTGGTTAGGATAAAATCCTGAAGTGGCTAGTTATTTTGCTATTTGATGCTAGAGGGGGGAGGTGACATTCCTTAATACTTTGCTGCCATCGTGTGGCTTTTGAGATTAACAAAATGACGGGAAAGAAAATCAGCTCTAAAAATAACTGTCCTCGACAGCCTATCTGGATGATAGAGACTGGATCCCAAGTGATGTTCATAACTAGCTGGCTAGTGTTTAGAACGATAACATTTAGTCATTGCCATTTTCTGAAAGTATCCAACACAAATGTTATGGCTCACTTCTTTTCCCTTTCATGTTCTCTCAGACACCAATGTTTGCATCTTCTGACTTGCATTCAGTGTATTTCTGTGTGAAGCCCTGAAGGAAAAAATCTACAATGCCCACAGTAGTAGTTACTATGATCAAACCCAGCTGTTCTCAGAAATACCAAGTTTTGGAGTCATAGTAGCATTTATCTTAATGAACCTATGTCAAATTAAAACTTGATAAAGCAAAATAAACTATAGCACCAAGCCCTACTCAGTGTTACTGATACCAACCATTGTGCACTACAGAATATAGAAGTGGTGAATGCACCCCACTTAATTTTTAGTAACTACTCACTCCAGAACTTCAAGCATTGGTGATCCCATTACCTATTAAAAAAAAAAAAAAAAAAAAAAAAAAAAAAAAAAAAAAAAAAACAAAAAGATAAAAAAATATTTTTTAAATAAAAATA
>JANIJG010001952.1:0-22218 GCA_024611175.1 Megaceryle torquata | reverse complement strand
AATAAACACGCTCTAAAGGCAGGATTGAGTACATTTATTCTGGTAAATTTAATCAATTCATGGTTGAAGTAATTTTAATTTCCTTGCTGAATTTCTTCTCTGGTGGAATGTTTTTAAATAGGATCCAGAGTCCTTGCACCCCCAGAGAGAAAAGGGCACTTGCAACATGGGCTGATGTTTGCATAAACTGCTAGTATGGGTTTGTGTTAATCATGCTACTAATACACACACTGGTTACTACTGTTCCTGCTCATTCAATATATTGCTCTGACATTTTCTGAGGAGCAGATTTCTGTCTTGATTGCACCTTTTTGATAATTACATCATGTAGTGCTGTGCAGATGGACCACATTAAATTTGCAGACTGATCATGACAATTCACAAGTCCAAGTGTTTTGTAGAAGGATATAGGAAAAAAAAAATATTAGAACTAGTTTTTCCTCAAATTAGATCTTGTTGACTGCAATTCTGTTCTTTGTAGGACAGTATTTTTTTTCCTGAGGTGTTTGGCTGTTGCAAATATAAGCATCACAAAAAGGTTGTAAGTGAAGTCATGCTTTGTTATCTACAGGAACATTTAGACAATACTAAGAATGATGGTTTAAAAATGATCGGTTTCTTTCCCTTAAGACTGGCCTGAAGGGGTGATTACAACAGGATGTATAATTTATTCATATTTGAATAATTAATATGTACGAAGGGTTTCATAAGTAGTTTTCTTAGTTTTGATTTTTGTGTGTAGCCCTGTAAATAAGGCATGCACACTATTTCGGAGTGCACATATGTATTTTCTCTATGTATGTATGCATACATACACACACAAACACAGTGGTATATATACAGAAGTATAGCAAAGCATTTCTGTGAAAAAAAAAAAAAATAGAGGTCTTGGATCTTTGAAGACAGTAGAATCTATTTCTGCTCTTTAAAGATATATATTTGAGTGAAAATATTTTCAGAATCATAGAACACTTTTATAGCTGAAAGGAACCCAAGAATGTCTTCTAGTCCAAATGCATAACCTCATAAGCAAGTCCAATCTCAATGTTAGATCAGGTTGCCCAGGATCCTACAGAACAGAGTTTTATCTCCAGGGAAGGAGATTCCATTTCTCCTCTGAACAATCTGTACCATTCTTTGGCCGCACAGTAGATATTCTTACCACCTGCTGAGAACTTCTCATCTTCCAGTTACATACATTCCTCTCACCCCTTCACTGTGGTGAAAACTACTTAAATTACTCTAAATTTATACTGTACTTGAATTGCTTCACAGTTTTCAAGACAGTAACTCCACTTTATTAAAGAAGTTATTCAATCATAAAAATAAGGCTTCTTCAAAAAAAAAAAAAAAAACAAACCCCAAAAAAACCACCCTGTGATCTTTATCAAACCATTAGTTCATTTCAAGAAATTAATTAGTCCGTAAACAATTAGGAAGATATTGTTAAAAATACCAGATTCCGGATAGCTGTCTTGGGAAAATATTTATTTTCAAAAGAGGTGGCACTGATCAAGGCCTAGAATTAAACATACACATAAGTAACAACCATTCTTTTCAAGTGAGAATATGTACAGGCATTCAGAAATTAAATGGAGGGTTTTGAGCTTTGCTTAGAAAATATTATTTGTATTACAGTTACACCATTCCTATCTAATGTCTACATATGATTCACTGTGTACTTATGTATCTGGACAGCCCTGAATTTTGTTACTGTAATATCCCAGTGCTTGACAAATAAGATAAAATTTTGTATTAGTATGTCCTTTCTATATGAATGTTACAATAGAATTTTGCTTTTAAGCTTTGAATATATGTGAGAAAATCTATTCAACCTAATATGTGAAGTATTGTATTAATCCCATTAAAAATGACAGGAAAATTAATGTAAAAGTTATATACCTAATTAAGAGTCTAAAGTGCTTTTTATTCCCTTCATCATAACATGAAATTGAATGCTAATATGTAATAATTCTTATTCATTATTTGAATTAATAATAAATATTGACATTCCACTTGATCTTCATTTACTTAATAAAATTAATAAATAACAAGAAAAATGTTCAAGAAAGATGGAAAACATTTAATGTTTATATTGAAAGCACCTAAATGTCCAAATGAATTAGCAAATATGTCTTGTGCAGTACCATGAGGAATATATCCAGGAAATACGGCAGAGGTGTTATGTCATTTCTGTTAAGATGTCTCTAAGCTAAAAACAATCCTTTTAGTAAAATACAACTGTTAAAATACCCACTGCATATATTCAGTGTGATAGATGCCAGCATTGGAAATGGATAGCGTGTCTTGTTCTGGTTTAGATTTAAATACAAGTTTATATTGTGTGTAATATAGGCTATGCTAGTTTCTCTTAAGTTAGTGTCTTGTGTAACATGCCTGAAGTCCAGAGTTTCTTTCTGGAAGCTGATTATGCTAATTTGATGTCCATATTGTTATTTACTTGTTACTACTTGATTGCATCCCATTTTAAGACACGTTACATCTTCTTTAATTGGGGAAGACAAATACTGAAGTTTCTTGGTCCATGATGCACAGTATGTAAGATTCAAATTCTGATTCACTGTTTCAATAATTTTTAGCTAGATATTTCCCTTTTACTATCAAATTACGTAGTAAATCAAAGTCACCTTAGAATTAGATTTTTAGTTGAAAGTTAGAGTTAATTAAGCAAATGAATATAATAAGGCCTCTGTGTTGATGCGCATATATACATGTATTTAGATTTATATATACATAAACACATCTATATATAAATAGGTTTATCTTCTTTTCACTCTGGCTCTTTCTGAAGTAGTATATGTTAGCAGACTTTTTTGATGATGCTTGAAATAATTTGTAAAACTAATCATTACTAATCAAATATAGATATGTGTTTTCTCTTTCCATCATCTTCAAAACCAAATAGTTTTCAGTTATTTATACTTGCAGCAAGTTGACACTGATTTTCTATGGCTAGCCTCTTAAAAAATCTTCAGGTATCAAAATGTTAGGTAATATAATTTGAAAGTGTGGAAAATGTTGCTAATTTCCAAAATACCACCATCTTCAGTCAGTCTAAAAAAGATCAGTGCTAGGGATTTTATTTATTTTTTTTATTTTTACTGCATTGCCAGTGAGCAGTATATATAGAAATACAGGGATACATATGTGTATGCATGTATATAAATATATATATATTATTTTCTCTTGTTTTGCTAAAATAAAAGAAATGCATTCTCTTGATACTTTTCTGTCCTTCTTGGATACAGTGACCTCCTTCTTCTCCCATCCAGTTTTCTTGATAACTTCATATTATTGCTATACACTTCATAACTCTGAAACTGACCTGTGATACATCAAAATAAATTAGTTTTAAATTGGTAGTAAACCCTATTCAAAGAGCTCAGGTGACAGAGAACATAATTAGTGATTGAGTTTTATTTCATGGTATGAGAAGGAATATTTAGGACGTAAGAGGCTTTTCTGTGAACAAGTGTTAAGCTAGCTATACAGGTTGACCTCTGCAGGATGAGATTATGCAGATGACTTCTGCAATAAAATATAAATGTTAAAAATAGAACAGAAGACATGTGGAAAAAATGGAAAAACGTACCTATGAACAAAAATGTCACAATCTAATCTGAAGTGTCCTGGCGTTATGTTTGTGTAGCAGAACTGCTGTAACAAGAAAGACTGTCAGGTTCTTGAAATTAATAATGAAGTGGTCATAGGGATGGAAAATGTATCTTACATGAGGAGATTAACAAAACCTATCTAATTTAACTGATCCAAAGTCAGAGATACTCATGTACTTCGTCATCCATCCAAAGTGAATCTACAAGAGTGGAAAAAAAAATAATGACCATTTAGCAGAAGAACAAGGGTAAAAATAGTCCATAATTAAATTTAGTCCAGAAATTATGAGACTATTTCTAGTATTGGAAGATTGATTTTTCTAGCTTTATTGTAGGATGAAATATGGCCTGAAATGGAACTTGATGATTATATGAATGACACAGCCAAGTGCTTTCATTAGAACTATTCATGTATTTCAATATGTCTTGCATGTATCCATCTGAGCAACTTATGAGTAGCCTGTATAAAGGTTCTAAAATTGTTTGGGCCAAAAATTATTTTCAGATAATTTTTAAAGATAGGTTTGCTTGATGTCACTTACCCATATGACTGATGATGTTACTGAGCAAAACATTTATAACAGAAGAAAGTGTAAGTAACCAACCCAACACTGTAAGAATTTATTTCATCTAAACAACTGGCTTAGCCACTGAACTCCACTATTAAGTTTCAGTCTTCATTCACAGTTATCCAAAACTTGTTTCTTACATTGTCACATCATTTTTGATCACCACAGTGCTGTAGAGCTACTTCATACTATACATCCAGCTACCTAACTGCATTTCGTACAATCATTTCTGTATTTTGTTCTCTTTATTTTTTGTTATTTTGTTTTTCACTATTCTGAAAACATCCTAATTGGGGGGGGGGGGGGCAGGGGGGAAGGCATTACTTGATTCAGCTTCTCTGCTTTCATAAAAAAGAAATTAATTAGTGTGTTAGCAACACAGTTTCCTTTTACCACATTAGAACACGCAGATAGTGCTTCTGTTATTTACTTATGTATTCAGTCTGCTTTTTAAGTTTCTCCTAGCTTCTGTCTTTGTCAAATCAGAAAAAGTGAAAGAAAGGATCCTTGTAGAATCTGGAAAAATGTGTGTTTATCTTTTGCTGTTTTTATTTTCATGTGTTTCTGTTTTCCTTTGCACTCTGAAAAAAATGTCAGATACTAGTAGTGATATTATATGCTTGGGCTGTTTGCCATCTTATCAGGACCAGTGCACATATTTCAGATCTGTCAACTTGGCTTTGTTTTGTAAAATTCTCATCCCTTGATGCCTTTTTTTGCCATCTGCTAGCCTTCATCGAGTTACCCTGAATGCCTGATGGCAGCCATAGATGTTTTGTCACCATTTGCATTCCTGAAAGCTTTTCCAAACACCCATTGTAAAATTCGTATTTGTTGGGGCTGTTTTCCATGATTATAAAAACTTACTGCATTTTTTTTTTATTTAATAGAGCTCATCTTAGGTATGGACAAAGTATCTAGTTCTTGTCAGAAGCTCCAATTTTGCTTATGCCTAAATAGGATAGGATCAGGTAATAAGTGGAAAATAGTTACCTTCCTTTTGTCTTCCTCAGAGAAATGAGGAGGTTATTCCCCTCTGGCAACAATTATGAGATGGGGTACTTGTGGTCCTAGAATATCCTCTTTAACTTGTGTTACTAGATCTACAAATTTCTAGCTTACAATTAGGTGAAAAAGTCTAGAAAGTTGACAGGAGGAATAACACACACACAAAAAGTCTGAAGGCTACCCAGACAAATATACATGCTTATAACAGTAATCTGGTTAGTTAGAACAACTAAACAAATTCAGCTAGACAAACTGGAGTGATCTTTGAACTAGGATATAGGATGAAGTTACTCAGCTTTATAAGAAAACTGTAATGAAATGTATACTTCTTTTTGTTTACTGCCTTAATGCAGTAACCTCATTATGAAAAATTATTGATCCTTATGAAAATATTCCACAGTTCTACTGAAATGTCTGAAAAATGTATTTCCTTAAGACAAATATTTGCTTAGGTACAGTGTAAGACAGAAGGTACATTCTGGATATTCACTTGGTTCACTATATGGCTTGTAATCAAATATTTCTGAATGTACTTTTGCAAGCAGAAAATAGTGACTGGTCAGTATATGCATTCACAAATAAATAGCATTAATAGCAAAAAACAAAGGTAAGTATAACTTTCATAACTTACATCATGTGTAGCAGAAATTGTCATAAGTAGAATAAATATCAAGGTGTGGTAAAATAATTTCTTGTTGTAATAAATTACTGACACCTTTCTCCCGAAAAAGTATGAAGGTGTTATGTGAGCACTGTTCATATACTGAAAGGCCAAACTTTTCCCAGCTTTATAGTTCATGTTGTTGAGTGATACATTGGTAGCTGCTGCTATTACAGGAGTAGGAGCAGTTTAAACCAGCTAGTGCAGTTGGGGCAGCCCCTCTCAGAAAGAGGTATTGCTGGGAGTAAGGAGAACGAAGGGGAAGAAGGATCAGTAGTTGTATTAACTGGAACTGTAATCAAGTAACTGTCATTTACCTATTTCTCAAACTCGCTTTCAACAGTCTTAGCCTCTGCTAAAGAGAAAACCTTAGTGTTAAAAATGGGGGTGCTGAATACTAGCTTTAGGTTAAACTGTGGGCTCAGGAAAAGTTTGAGTTGACACCAGTGAAAATTCTGAAAGGATAATGTTTGAGACCTTGACTACTTAAGGCTGAAACA
This sequence comes from Megaceryle torquata, assembly GCA_024611175.1. Taxonomy (NCBI): domain Eukaryota; kingdom Metazoa; phylum Chordata; class Aves; order Coraciiformes; family Cerylidae; genus Megaceryle; species Megaceryle torquata. The sequence goes on along the minus strand of JANIJG010001952.1, from coordinate 15,845 downwards.
GAGGGTTTGTGTTAATTACTTTTGAAGAGCTGCTGATATGAAGAATTGCAATCAACTTTCCTTAAACTGTCAATTACTGAACTTAAATCTAGTGGCAGTGACATAGTTTACTTTTTTTTGTGTGTCCTGGAAATTTTCTACAAAATAATTTTGGTCATGCATACAATTAGGCTAAGAAAAATAAAAAGAGTAAATGTTTTTAATCTTGAAGACAAAAAAATTATTAGAATTACTCATTTCTTTTAAAGTGTATGCCCTTCTGAGATAATCTATATGTAGAGAACTAAGCTGTAATAACTGCTTCGTACTGAGTTCTAATCACTGTTATTGATAAAAGATAATTCTAACCACTGTTACTGATAAAAGATAATTCTAAGGTTTAAGACCCTCTTCATTACTAAAACTTAATGAATTTAGTATTTCAAAAGCTCTGGAATGGAAAATTCATTGTTAATATGTAACAGTGATTTGTGAAGATATTATGCCAGTGTTGTAATGATTTGATTTTTGTAAATTGTATTAATTCAAGTTGTAATTTAATTTTTATATTGCTCAATTACTGATTACTTTTACAAAGTCACTGTTAATTCCATAGGAAGACTTATTTCTATACTGGCAATTTTTATTGTCACTTACATTTTAGATATATATCCAATAATTAGATACAAGAAAGCATGTTATGCTTCCTTGCAATAATACTTTGTCAGTAACTCTTCAATACCAAGATCCTTTCCATTTTAACTCTCTAGCCTTAGCTTCTGGCTAAAATGATGCTGTTTGGTTCCATACCTTCTTCCTGATCAATTTATGACTTTTACAGAATCTAAATAAAATGGGGGGGTGGAGGTAAGGAAACTAATTATTCATTTTCTTAATACATAATAAAATGTATGTTAGCTAATCAATGATATTTCTTTTCATATTGTATAAAAATGGACTGTAGGTATATGTGAAATTGTTAAATCATTTGACCAACTATTCTAAAATATTTAAAGCCAGAAGTTTTGGGGTTTTTTTTAACTGTTTTCTTATATTTTCTCTTGTAAGTTTTATATTAATGATGTTATTCTTATTTTCTTTGATGTTTTTAGCCTTATGTGGTGGAGACGTTAGAGGACCTAGTGGAACTATTTTATCTCCTGGTTATCCTGATCTGTATCCTAATTCACTGAACTGTACATGGACTGTAGATGTGACCCATGGAAAAGGTAATTAAATCTTTCTCTCTTTTCCACTTTTTTTAATATAGAAGTAGATTTTTAAAATGTAGAAGTGCTACACATGTAGATCTAGAGTAACAGCAATGATCTAGGAACTGCAGTACTGATTTTTCTTTTAATTTATTTTTTATGGTAGGAATTCCTAGAATTCCAGAAATAGACTAGGCCCTAATGCTTTCCATGGAACAGAAAGTCCAAGTAACATTTATAGTCCAAGTAACAGATAGTCAGATGTGTGTACAATAACCGGTAGAAGTGGAAGAGAATTAACAGAACTTCTGTGCTGCTGAGGAAATGAGTTATCTTTGACAGATTAGCTGGAAGTAATAATTTATATTTAGATGTGGTATAAGCAGAGGAATTTGAAGACTTAAGTGAAGATGTTATTCATATTATGGCCTAAAAGAAGAATGAAGTTAATGAGAGGGGAGTTATTTAAAAAATTGCTCATTATCCAAAATTTTATGTTACATCTAGCTGTTGACAAGAAAATGTCAGAGAGAAAAGTTCTATTATTTTGAAAAAAAGAAACTGTTTCAGTTTACTGAGACACATTTCCAGAATGCCAGCATCTCAATGGCAGCTTATTATCCATTCATGAATTAAATAAATACTATAGTTTGAAAATCAATTTAAAGGGGAAAATAAATAATGGAAGTCAATAAGAGAACATTTAGACAGGTAAGAAAATTGTGTAATTGATCACAGAAGCTGAGGAAGTGGAGACTTATAAGAAAAGGGTGGTTATTTGTTGAAGGCAGATTTCAGGAGAAAGATGTGACACTGGTTATAACTTTTCCCTGAAAAAAAAAAAATCTACTAAGACTTATTTCAATGAGAGATAAGACACATAGGAAAGGTTAGAGAATGCTTAGGACAAAAATGGAAGTTGGCATCCCAGGTAGCAAAATTTCCATAGAGTAATGTGTCCTGGCTGCTTTCAGGTGAAAGGTTTTGGGACTAGATGACAAAAGATGGGTCAAACTTTTAGATTTGTGGTGGTATTTTATTTTAAATACAATTGCATAGTACAATTGTACTATGAGTGGAAAGAGATGGAGAAACATAAGGATATAATGTTTAGGGAAGGTGAGAAATAGAGATAGGTAGGTGTCATAGGAGAAAGTGAATATAAATACGGTGAGGTGATGATAACACAAAGGAGAATTGCAACTGTAACACTAGAAAGAATACAGAAAAAGGAAAGAAAGGGAGAAGGAAGGCAAGTTTGATTCTGAATGTCATCAGTTTTCTCTGCGAGGGCAATGTTCCTTATCTAGATGTTAAATCACTCTAAATCATTGCTCTAGCTATTCTGCAGTCACTTTTTGCTACCAAATGATGTCATTGTGTCAGTATAATTTGCTTGTAAATATCCATGGTGAAAAAGAATTCTAAAATTACTGAGCCAACATCAGATGTTACATTTATCCTTGTTACCTCTAGGTATGATACATGGCTTTTTAGAGTTGTAGCAATAAAAGTTACTGTGAATCTTTTGCCACAGAGAAGGGGTGTGGGAAGAATATAACTGTTGTTCTGGATAAGCAAGAAAGACCAATAGAAAGTGTAAGAAAACTTTTAACCCTGTAGTCATTTAGTTTGCATCCCATATGAAGTGTCATTGGATAAACAGCCCAAGCTTTATAACCTGGGACTGAAGAGATGCAGCAGAGATGGATGAGTCGAGCTTTGTGGAGTAATATATGATTGAAAATCATGAAAATTCTGCAGTAAACTTGACTTGAGATTAAGACAGATTTTTCCAGATTCTGAAAGACACTTTATTAACACTTTCATTTTTCTTAAAATAAAAATTGTGGAGGAAAATATTTGACTTTTTTTTTTTAATTAAGTAGATTTTTTTTCTGTTTTATGTTTTTTTCTTAAACCATCAGTGAGGGTATCTAAAAGTTGAGATAAAAGCTGAAATTCTCGGTGGGATTACATATTATGTGAGGCTATTGGAAAAAACTACCATAAACACATAAATGGTTTATTTTGAAGTGAAGGAGGAAAACCTTGTTCTGGAAATCTGATTTTCTGCTCTATTTCATGTCTAATATAGTTCTAACTTCAGAATATTAAGGAATAAAGTTGTAATCTACTGGCCATTAACTAGGAAAATATTTCAATGATTTCTTCAAAATAATTACAGTATTCTTTAGCTTTTTTTCTTCCCTTGTTTTTGTTTCTTTACAAAATTTGCTACTTTAATGCCAGATGGCAAATAAAATGTATATAACATCTTTGTTGCAACTTCCAACTGCTATTACATAATAGCAGGCAATTAAATACATACGTTTAGTTAAAAATTGTATTTTACATCTGGTTATATTGCTGAGAACAGTTTCTGACTTTGTGTATACAGTCTTAAATATTATAATTTACAATAATAATACATATATTTTAATTTTATTGTTCAAATGTGTCTAAATTTCTAGAATTCTGGAATGATTTTTCATTTGTGTATATGTGGACCACTGTTGTTATTCTGGAAAGACTATTAAAACTTGGTATGATTTTACTTAATTTAAAAAAAAATAACTAGTGAATGGAACATTCACTTTAAATATAATCAATATGTCTAATAATTGGTATTATTTATGAAGAGAAAAGGGAGTGTCTGTCATGACAATTATTGTAGTTTTTCTGTGGTTAGCCTGCAATTCAGTATGTAGTGAATCAAAATTTGTGGAGAATCAATGGTATATTTTAAAACTTTTTTTGCTAATATTATAGTTAATTTACCCATCCGCTAACAGTCTGTATTGTAATATTGAGAAATGAAAGTAAAGTGTTTTGTCTTCCTGTCTTCATTTAAGATTTTATATATTCCCTTTATAATCAAAGGGGCATGTGAGTCAGAATTAGAAGGAGTCTACCTGAACATATCTTTTAAAATTCTTCTCTGGAGAAGACACAATCTGTCACACAGCATATATTAATGTGATTAGAATATTTTCTGAAGAAAACTAAATTGTGCAGCTACTGCTGGGATATACCTTGGGGTTTTGCTTAGAAATGTCATGGCAGTCTGGAAAATTGATTAAAACATTCCCTTGAGTTAAACCTTGAGTTTGATGTTTGAATAATACTCAGTGAATCTCAGCCATGATTCACAGGAATTCCATTATTTTGGGTTACTACCATAAAATTTTCTTTGGCATTTTTTATTTTGTTTTTGAGGTATATATACATGCAAAAAAAGGGCCAAAATTTATTTGGAGTGTAGTAAATGCAAGAAATATGGCCCGATTTTCAGGCTTATTCCATATATATCTATATATCGCATTGTTCCCTTAAGAGTTCTCTTTTCATGTCAGACCAGTGCTGTCTCCTATGTAAAACTATGATAAAAAAATTAAGCCATTTAAGAGTTTATTAATTCCAAAGCTAGTAGCATCAGTGCTACTAAGTAAGGGTTTGTTTAACTGAATCTGCAAGCTACAGCAAATAGGTGGTGGGAGGTTGAAAAGAAGTTATCTACTTGAAAAAGCTGAATAGTTCTCCAGTCTCTTTAAAGGGAAGCACAATCTCAAGGTCCCTAAGATGCAAGCGATTTCTCTTGTTGCTCCTATTTTTATATCCATCTGACAGCAAGACCAAGCATGTGTATATATAATGTATATACATCTGGTTACACTGACTGACATGGACAGAGACAAGTGTTTTTATTGTCACACATAGAAACACCAACAGCACTGGAACAGATGTGAACACTACAGGAAGACAGATCCTATTTCTCCAGTTGGACTGGTGGGAATAGGAGTTTGCTGGTCCTCAGACACAGACAAAAAATACTTAGGGACAGAGTTAAAAAAGAATGGTCACCCTGTGGAGGTTAGGTCCAAGGATTACTAAGGAAGGCTTAACACTCACTATTTTTCCACACTTTTTCTCCTTTTATCCACCGTGATCCCTCCCTTTACCTTGCCATTGGCCCTAAAAATACCACAAATAGGTTTGGACTCTCCAAATATCATTTTAAAATCTCATATTAAGTTTTACATAATCTCACAATTTCCCTTAAATTGTAAATAGAAATAACAAAGCAGGAGAATTGTTCTGAGATCTTCAAAAGCTGCATATGATGTCAAAAAAAGATAACCTCTGACACTGAATGGGTCATGAGGTTCCTCTATTTTGACAACTGAGTCAAGCACAGTATGTCTAGCTTCAGTCTCAGATTTTGTTAGCCTGTTTGAGAAGATCTTAGGGGGAAGAGAGTGGGGAAGTAGGAAGTATTTGATTGGTTTTTGATTAAATTCTGTCTACTATTGAAAATCTGTTGTCCATAAAAATACTTGAAGATCATTAATCTTCATGTTCTACCTTAATCTTCAATCACATGAATGGATCTTCCTAAACATAACATCATTAGATGTATTTTACAGAGCCTGTATCATTGGTTTATAACTTTCATGGCAAAACTGAAAATGCTATTACACTATAGGTCTTAATAATCACTTAAGCTAGCTGTCTTCTGTTTCTTTTTCTTGTCTTTTCTGTGTGTAGTTCCAAAAGAAATGCAGAAAAAGTAATTTAATTATTTGTCTTGACCTTTCAGTATTTTTATAGCTATTGTATTCCAGGATATATCTTCCTGTCTAGAGATATTATTAATATATGTTATTTTGCAAAAAAACCCATACCACTGACATGCAACATCTCGAGACCTCCCTTTTTTGGACAGGAAGTACTGTTGTTTTTGTATGTGCCATTAGTCACAAAATAATGTCATATATTTTATAACCTTTCCTTTCACTGTTGCTAAGCAAGGCTACTGGTAACTGAAAGACATAAAGTGTATTTTCCCATTATGCCATAAGCAGTTTGTAGCTTTGAACATACCTAGTGCCTCATAGGTTTTTACGTAAAAACACGAGCATACGTCTTTGAATTCTATAAAACAAGCATCCAGATTTTGCAGCTAAAGGCAAAGGTGAAAGGTAGTAAAAAATCAGGAAAGATACCAATTTTTAGAAAAAATGGATTATCTTCATTTATCTGAATCATTGGTGATAATGAAGTGCATAAACTTAATCCTTGGCTTAATTACATTGGTATCAACAGTATGATATTTAAATCTAATTCTACTTTTTCTAATAGGAGTGCAGTTCACCTTCTACACCTTTCATTTGGAGGATCATCATGACTACTTACTAATAACAGAGAATGGCAGTTTCACACAGCCATTAGCACGTCTGACCGGCTCAGAGATTCCTGCACCAATCAATGCCGGCCTCTATGGAAATTTCAGGGCTCAGTTGCGCTTTATTTCAGATTTTTCAATATCGTATGAAGGATTTAATATTTCTTTCTCTGGTAAGGAAATATGTGTAATATTGGCTCCTGGAAAAGATATTTTCAGTATTCTCTGAGGAGAAGAAAAAAAAAAGTTTAGAATTGAAGTGATTTTGATGAATACATATACTGAATAATAAAATTATATGAGCTGTTTCCTAAGCCCAGCAATTTCAAAGCAAGCAAACCTTTGTGCCTCTGTAGAGACATTTCAGCCACATGATGAATAAGATGGCTGTAAACTGTTAAGACATGTTATCAAGGAGGAGGGGAGGAAATAGAACTAATCTAATTTCAGTTAGTGAAATTCCCAGTGAGCTTGTGTCAATTATTTAGGCTTTTAGGCTGTGCCATAGTTTCATGTGCCTGGGACATTTATGGCTCTTGCAGTAGTAACACAACATATTATGTTATGCTTCTTAACATTGTGAATGTATTCGTTAGTAAAATTTTTTTTTAATGTAGTCTAATTGCCAATTTAGCACAAATTTTTGTTTTCAAATCTAAAATGTGTATTGATAGTCAGATGTACATATATAGATATTACTAGACTGCATGATTACAAATATGACTGATAAAAATGTGTTCTCACTTGTAGAAGCTGACTTGCTCTCTTGTTCTCAGAGTATAATCTTGAACCCTGTGAAGATCCTGGGATCCCACAATTTGGTAACAGAATAGGATTTAATTTTGGAGTGGGAGATATTCTGACATTCTCCTGTTCATCTGGATATCGCTTAGAAGGAGCTTCAGAGATTATTTGTCTTGGTGGTGGAAGACGAGTGTGGAGTGCACCTCTGCCAAGGTGTGTGGGTACGTGGTCAGCTGCTTTCATTTGCTTGTATGTGTAGTCATTGTCCATGGATTTGCAGATCTACAGCATGGAAAAGCATGGTAATACACCCTTTATTTTTTAATGTGCTCTCATATTCTCCATATCTCGTTTAATTTGTATTTATTTAATCTTTTCTTAAATATATTTAGTACTAGAGCTATCAGTGGTCTTCATAGCCTATGCTTGAAAGCTTTTCAAACTGAGAGCACAATGCTTATTCTTCTTATTTTGAGTAATAGGTTCAAAAAACTGGGTGCAAATTTGAATAAGCATTTACCAGTTCAGACACCTAAAAATTGACTTTTTTCCTTTTTTTGTCAATGCAAGCTTCCAAGTGATACCTGTATTACAAAATTGCGTAAAGGGAGTTAGAGCACTTAGACCAGAGTTATTCCATAAAACCAGGTCTGTGAATAGGAGTGCAGTTAACTTGGGCTCTTTATGTAAGTTAAAGAACCATATGATCAGAATATCCTCAGAATGGTTGTTCTGGTTTTAAAATGGTAACTAAGGTAACTGAGAGGAAACATTTTCTGATGATTCCTAACACTTTTCACTCACTGTAGAAGTAGCCTACATATGTAGCTTTGAGTAGAAACTTAAGTTTTATTGGCTAATATTGTCTGAGATTAATTCTTCCTAAATGTCTTTATTTTCAATTCTCTTGAGAACTGTTAAAGCAACAACAAAATCTCTAAAAAGTAGCATTGTTTCTCAAGTGTATATTTTTTTATTTATTTTGGAGTATATGCTATGTGGAAAGGCTTATATATGAAAATACTTCTATCGATGTGCATTTGAAATATTTTATTTTTTCAAACTAAATTGTATGATAGAAAAATTTCTTTCAGAATCTACTTGTGTAATAACTATTGATGAATTATTTGCTTGCTCTTATCTGGTGTTAGTTACTATATCATAATTTTCATGTCCAAAGTATTCCTGTGCTTACCTTGGTATAACCCAAATCATGAATTTGGCATATGCATAGGTGGTATTTAACTGTGCATCTGTAGAAGACATGGTTTAAAGGCTGAGTCAGTGTGATGAATAAATAAAAGTTATTTTTTGTGTTGGGGGTGATGAATATTTAGCCTTAAGAATAATAATGAATGCATGAACAGTTGTGAAGACAGGTTAAATTTTAGTAATAAATTTCTGGAAGTGTTATTATATTGACAATGTATTTGTAAATTATCTGTAAATAAGAACTTGTGCAGAAGCATAAATGAAAAAAATAACTATTTAGTTTTCACAATAGAAAATAATGTTTGTTTGTGTGTTTGGGGGTGTGGAATGGAAGAAAAAAGCTAGAATACAAGGAGTTATTGTCTAGTCAACGTATTTCTCCTTATCTTTGAAAATGAAACATAGTGTCTAACAGAATGACGTAGACAGACATTTTCCCTCCAAGTATTAAGCCTTTGTCATATTTGCTTAATTTTATGCCATAATAATGAAATCCCAACAACTGGAGAGTAGAAGTTCCCATTGACCACTTTTATTAGATTTAGAAATCTACATATTCTTGCTGTTGCTCATGTTTGTCATTTTCTGTCAGTGATTCAAGAGCTTTAATGCTTCTGGTATCATATGTATTTTCACATACACAAAACCTTAACTGGAAAGAAACTGTTGTTCATAGTATTTGTTTTCAGCTTGCCAATACAAGAATACAGCACAAGAGAGACACAGATAAACAAGTGTGGCGGCAGGCCACCAAGTTGGTTGGAAGCTGGAGCACTGATTCAATGATGAAAGATGAGAGAAATGTGTCACCTCAGCCTGAATGAACAGCTTTGTGAGAACTTAATAGCAGTTCCCAATAGCTGTGAGGAGATTATTAAGAGCATGGAGCAAGGTTCTTCACAGTGATTTATGATAGGGAGATGAAAGGAAAAAGACATATAGAAATAAAAGGGTTTCAGACTGGAAATACATGAAACCGTTTCACAAAGGAAATGTTGAATATTGGAACATACTGCCCAAAGAGATTATGCAGTCTCCATCCTTGGAGGTTTTGAAGATCCAGCCAGTTAAAGCCCTGAGCAACCTGGTCTGACATAAGGAAGGGTTGAGCTTTCTTTGAGCAGGAGGCTGGACTAGAGAGTTCCTAAGGTCATTTCCAGCTTGAATTTGCTTGTGTCTTGATCCTATAACCTCTTGACAGGTATAGTTGAGTCCTGTTGGTCATGATATTTCTTCTGTTGTAAATTTTCCTAACAAATACCTATGCATTGTTACAAATATTAACTTTCTACTTACACCTCTGTCTTGGTTCTTTGATAGTACAAGTTCCATAATTTTTAACTCATTCTGTGGTCTCTTGCTATGTGAACCCATTTGTTTTCTTTAAAACAAAGCCTTTTGGATATAATGATAGCTTACTACAGAATACTTTTCCAATACGTGATGTGGGTAAGACTGCCCTAGTCTTGGTCCCATTTGTCAGTGGAGACATCTTAACAGTGCTTTTGTTCACTTACATAATCAAAACCCATTTTGTACTCTTACTCACTGTCATACTGTAATGACAATTTTCATGTCTTATTACACATTTTTGTAACTTTGTGCAACAAAAAAACCCACTAGTATTCTGGATATAGCACTGTTTTTAAATAATTTTGGATCTTCTGAACACAGAAGAAAAACCATAGCTATGCTTCTCAACCACAGGGGCACCACACAGAACCTAGAGAACACCTAGATCCATGTAATATTTCTTACAGACCTGCTCAGGCTTCACTAGACTTAGCTCTGAGCAATGTAGATGGAAACCATACTTTACCGCTTAGCCTGGGAGACAGATGTTTTTCCAGGAGTGCATGCATTAAGCAGTATAGACACATATAAATCGACCAAAGTGCTTCGTTAGCATATCATAAACATGCTTCCATTCACATGAAGATCACAGTTTTCCTAGTCATGAGATGGGGATTGCAGCGTGCAGAAAGAGTTCAGTGTCAAAATGGTTGATATTTCCTACTCCTTTCTAGCTCATGTACTCCTGATGTTTAAGACTCTAAGAAGCAGAGGTTAGGACCAATAAATATGACTTATTCTGGTGGTGTTCATGTTTCATTCATTGGCTGCAAATTGACTTTACAGTATGTTGAACTACTAGTAATCCTGAACTCGACTAAATTCAAAATTTTAAAAAATCAATGGAATCGTAAATATTTTGTCAAAATTCCATAAACAGGAAGAAGCTGAATTTAATAAATTAATGGTATTTTACACTTTTTTTTTTGTTTCCAATGCTTAAAATTTGCTGTGATTTGGGTTATAAAATTACATTGCTTGAAATTTGGTATGCAGTTAAAAAAAAAAGTTTCTTTTCAACACAACCAGTTGTCATGAATAATATTGTAAAAAATTATAAAAAGAATTGATAAATTTATCACATAATTAAATTCTGAAGACATATTTTTTTAAATATATGCTTTCATGTTTAACAAGCAATTAAAGAAATTTTAAATTACTGCATCAAATACTTTATCCTATGAAACTTAACACTTCTCTAAGCAAATAACTAGAAATGGAGGGAGGAGCTTTTACTCTTTAGGGAAGGAGAACTGTTGAAATAAAGTACATTTAGTGTGTTAAGTCTTTCCCCTTTTCCTTTTAGCTGCTTCCACATTTTAAACAGTGATGACTTGTTTGCATCAAAGTAGTTCTATTGTCAGTCTTTTTAGATTTGTGTTCATTCTTGCCTCTGGAGTTTCTATACCTACCCACTTATCCTTTGAAATGAACTTCTTAAAGCTCAATACATTACTCAAATCTGAGACTGGAGCACCTTTCTTGTGAGGACAGGCTGAGAGAGTTGGGGTTTTTCAGCCTAGAGAAGGCTCTGGGATGACCTCATAGCAGCCTTACTTAAGCCAGTACTTAAAGGAGGCATATGGGAGACGTGGAGTGTAGTGATAGAACAAAGAGTAACTGGTTTAAACTGAAAGAGGGTAGATTTATATTAGGTATGAGGAAGAAATGCTTTACCGTGGGGGTGGTAAGACACTGCAACAGGTTGCCCAGAGAAGCTGTGGATGTGTCCTGCCTGGAAGTGTTCAGGGCTAGATTGGATTGGGCCTTGAGCAATATGGTCTAGTGGACAGTGTTTCTGCCAACAGCAGTGGGGTTGTAACTACATGACCTTTAAAGGTCACTTCTAGACCAAACCATTCCATGGTTCTATCACTAACTATGCATCTTTTCTGTTGGATTCAGCACTTACTCAGAACTATGCTACTGTTCTCTGTGTGTTTTGTGGTTGTTTTGGGGGGGTTTGTTTATTTGTTTGGTTTTGTCCTTTTTTTAAATTTTTTTTTTTCTTCCCATTAATTATAATTTGCCCTGACAGGATACAAGTATAGAAGCCAAGAACTAACTGTTGATTTTTTTGAGAATCCTCCTGACAAGTGTACAAAAGAAGTTACTGTTGTAGGCTGCAGTTTGTGCTTCTGTAGAACTGTAATGATATAAATGAATGCTATGGAAGAAATTCTTTTATACTGAGGTTTTCATGACTACTGTTACTAAACTTGCTTTCTTGTCTGCTAATACAAGGTTAAGATTGTACATGGAATCACAGAATGGTTTGAGTTGGAAGGGACCTTTGAAGATCATCTAGTCCACCCTGCTGCTGTGGGCAGGGTGCACCTTCCATTAGATCAGTTTGCCCCTAATCCAGCCTGATTCTGAACACTTCCAGTGATAGGGCATCTACAACTTGGAACACAACATTCTCCTTCTAAATTACGAAATATACAATTAGATTGATAACAATTATGACATGAATATTTTCCTTGTTTTTAACAGAAGACATAGCGTGGTTCTAAAATATTATTTAAAAAATGCCTTAACTGCTCACGGCTGTATTCAGATTTTTAAATAACTGCTTTGAATTACAGTACAGACAAAAATAGAGTTGTTGGATAAACCTAATGCCATACTTACCTTGTGCATTTTGACTTTCTTTCTTTTTGGATGGGAAAGAATATAGCACAAACTTGAAGTAACAATCATCTTACTCCTATGTGTTAATGCAAACTAGCTAATGCATCTTCAGACTGCAAATAACAATTTATTCAAGACTGAAGTAAAAGGGTAGACACTATCATGGGGTAGAAGGTTTTTGGCTTCTTCCTAGATTATGCATATCTGACTTTTCCAAGATCAAGTGATGACACTTGAATTACTTGGTTATTTGTTCTTTATTGCTATTAAATTAAACATAGTCATCAAGCATTTTTACTGCTTTGAAGAAGCCCGATTTGACTTTCTGATCAATATTTGTTTTAGCTGCATACAGAAAGAATACTAATCAATGGTGTATTATAATTTACTATAGAAATGTCATGCAAAAATATATTTCAATATAATGGATTTCACTCAAGTCTGGTGAGGGAATTATACGCTAATAATAATTCTTAAAATAGTATAGGTTGTTTAAGCATCTTTTCAAATCATAGTGTTGCACAATACAATTTAGTATTCTGTGAAATTACAAACCAATTAATTCCTTGGTTAAAATAACTGGGGTGCATTCTTATGAGGCTGGGTAAAATAAATGGCAAGATTCTGAAGTGATCCTGAATATAAATGTGAATCCAGAAAATAAAGTGTTGCAGTGAAGTTTAAAATTAATTTCAATCTCTTAAAAGGAGATTAAATGCTCTTATTTTTGCACTATAATAACTGCATATCAAATAAATAAAAAGGGAAGGAAAAAATCGTAACACTTGGTCAATGTTAATTTTAAACACCTGGTACCTCAGTGCTAAAAATGTCCTACTTAAGATAATGTAAGAAGTACAAAATATGTTTATAAATGAAGCTAGTTATGAATGCCTAATGTAGCATTACCTCAAGCATTTATGGGTTTAGATTTTTTTTGTGATTAAATTTAATTATCAAAGTCCTCAATTATGAGGATTATTTTTTTGAACAATAACAGTATTACTTGGAAACTGATTTTTAACTCAATCTTAAACACATTTATTTCCTTTTTATTTTCTTTTTTGTTTGTTTGGGTTTTTTTAATTTTCCTCTAGGAATTATTATTTTTCTACTTGTTTATTAATGAAATTATTTTTTCTATTGTTTAGCTGGCAGATATAGCAAAACTCTTCTTCTACTGTAATTTATACCATTGACTAAGTTTTCTATTTTAGGAAATTAATATTAGAGAAAAAAAAATCTTGTTTTCATTAATCTGTGTGAAAATTGATGTATCTGCATGTATGTTTAAACACCTGCATGTTTATATAAATATACACATACATAAACTTCTAATGTACTTTTACTTCCGTTTAACTCATAAGTCTTTATGAATTTCTTTATTGGAGAGTACTTGTAGAAACAAGTATATTTCCTCCAAAACAGAATTCAAGAAAGATACTTTAAAGCATTATAAATATGGAATATTCTATTAATATGATTATAATTCTTCATATTACTTAACATACTTTTATTAAAGTATCACAGTTTAGAAATATTCTTGTAGCTTTCGATCACCATCATGAACATATACTGAGAATTAGATTTTAGATGTCAATAAATGTTAAGAATTTTGAACTAAGTTGCATTAACATTCTCATTATCACCATCGCTAAAAATATTTATGTTTTCTACTAAAATATACCTTAACATTTTCTTTTAATTGCAGCTGAATGTGGAGCCTCCACAACAAATAATGAAGGAATCTTACTGTCCCCCAATTATCCTCTTAACTATGAAAACAACCATGAATGTATTTACAGCATTCAGGTACAAGCAGGGAAAGGAATCAATATTTCTGCCAGAACATTTCACTTAGCCCAAGGAGATGTTCTTAAGGTATGTAGTCATGTTAACTGATCTGTTATTTCTAAACTTCTAGTTCCTCATATCATTAAAATTTGTCTGCCTGTGATAGTAGTTTTTGATAATTTTATATTAAGCACCTCTTAGAAAATATGTGTCTAAGCCAGTTCAGCTTCTAAAAAGTTAACAACTAGGCAACTTAAGATGTTTCCATAATCTTTTTTTTAAAACATAAATTTTGCACCACGTGTAATTGAAGAAGAGATTGAAACTGTAAACTGGATGTTGCCTTAATGTGTATTTGTATTTTGGTTTTATTGTTAAATATTAATCAGTTACATCATGTCTAAATTCTGTTTTCTTCCTCAGTATCTTCACAACTTGAGCTATGATCTAAACATAATAAACACTACACCCAGAAGATTAATTTAATACACTGGCTACATACTACATTTACAATATGAGACTTAGGCATTAATTACTCAAATATTGTGTGATATGTAACATCATCTGCAAAACTATAATCACAGCAGTTACATGTGAAGAGAATTTTTGCATTAAACAAAGAAATGTCAAAACGAAAACCAGGATACTAGAATCTTCCAGACTTCTATAGAGTAATTTCAACATATAAGTTCAGTAGCATTTACTTTGAATTGTTCATAGATTTTATTACTGTATTCCCCAAAAGTATCCATTTCCAGATGCATCTAGTGCTTAGCCAGCTACATTTTCAAAGCTGATGATGATCAGGGTAATTGTTTTCTAGCAAATACCATCTAAATGCAATAAATAAGATAGCCATAAAAGAGATTAAAAATAGCCTAATTTTTCAGAATACTCAATTTAATTAAACTTACCTCTCAGAAACCAAAGGAACAAGATGTACTGTGCCAATCGTGGTTGATTATAAAAAGAATCTTTCTACCATAATCTGCCAATGCAATTCAAGTAAGAAGGATTATAGATAGATTTCTTAGAAACAGCTATGATTCAGACTGTGTTTTACCTCATATATCTTTAGTCATCTGAGTATTAAGTTAGTATTTCTGTCATTAGTTGTCAGGCACTTCCAAAAAGGAGTTAGGTAATACCTAAGGTATAAGCAGGCCTAAACAACCAATTCAAGATGAAATCAGGCAGCAGTTTCTTATTAAAGCAGACAAAAGAAAGTGAAGAATAGTGAAGAATATGGTAAAATCTTTAAATTAACCAACAGTAGCATAGAATTTGAAGTCAAATTTTACTTTTGGACTTGAATCCTCATTCACCTGAATCACTATCCTAATCTTTCTGTACACATATTTTTATGCCTATCCAATAAAAGTATATGGCTGTATTTTTCTCAAAATATTATAGATAGAAACCATTCAACTCTGTTATCTTAGTGTAAAAGTCATAGCATTGTAGGGAGGGAGCTACAGTTTCACAGCAATCCAAACTTTTTTTTTAACTACTTATTTTATGCACATGCAGCTTTGAAAAGATCTATTGCACTTAATTTATTTTTTTTTTTCCTCAAGTCCTATTCCATCTGTGTGCAGGACAGATGTTTAACTAGAAAACATTAAGTCAGAAGCTTATAAAGTAAAATTCTACTTAAGTATTGCTATTTAATTAATGTAAACTTAAGAGTCAAAACAAATTAGTTATAAATGGAGGGAGGCCACTACTCAGCT
>JANIJG010001951.1:74676-85318 GCA_024611175.1 Megaceryle torquata | reverse complement strand
CTGCAGGGGGGTCTCCCCAGAGCCCTGGGAGCAGAGGGGCAGGATCCCCCCCTCCCCTGCTGCCCACGCTGCTGGGGCTGCAGCCCAGGGTGCCAGTGGCTCTGTTCTGCCAGAGCATGGGGCTGGCTCCTGCCCAGCTTCTCCCCCCCAGCACCCCCAAGTCCTCTTCAGGGCTGAATAGATATAACAGATTGTCCTGTTTTAGTGATGAAAAATATCTGAATGAAGTCACCGACTTAAACTTCTAAGACCACGAGGAAAACCCTAAATGTAGAATATGTTCAAGAGTCATTGAGAAACAGCGATACAACCTCTGGTGCCACTGTTGGGCTGGACCTTGATCTACACTGGCTGCAAGTCACTTCAGTAAACAGTGAGGAGACTGCTGATGCTGCAGCCACGGGGACTGTGGAAGAGCACGGATTGAACTCTAAACTAGCGGGCCCAGGAATGCTTTTAAGTGGCTGCAGCAGCACAGTAAATGGCATAATGTGGAAAATCCATCATAGGAGCAGAGCAGGTACCTCTTGCTTATCTCACCCTGAGCTCCATTCTGCTGCAGACCAGCTCCTGTGAATACAGCAGACAGTTTACACAGAACTTGTTTTCTTAAGTGGTGGCTTCACCCTCTTCATAATGTTTTGATTTCGACTATTTTAGCAAAACAAAAGCTATAAGAGAAGAAATTTCTTTTTTTAATTGGTATCTGTTAATATCAGAGTAACAATGCTTATTGAAAGCACTGTCTTCTGTGATTTTTACCTTTTTTTCAGGATTACAGTGGAGATTAGGTGAGATGGTAGACCTGCAGCCTTGGCATAATGCAGAGATCAAAATGACCTTTTTTGTCCCAATATCATTCATGCACCCCTGAGGTCCCAGATCCACGGGCCTTCCCTCAGTTTCTTGTTTGTATAACTTACTTCAACACAACTCTTCTAACCTTTTTCTACAGCTATTGAAGAGTTAGCAGTTGAGATAGAATTTCTGTCAGATGCTTATCCCAGAAATAATCACTCTTGGTGAAGTTTGTCTGTCACTGTCACCACCTGTTAATGTGTAAATCTGCAGTTACCTGTATCTCTTCTGATCTCTGCAAAATTCTCATGGAAGTATGAACAGAATTACACGATCAGAAACATGATCTGAATTACAGCATCATTTCCCTGGCTGTGGGCTGATTTAGCCACCGTTGGCTAATGAAGACTGTAGCCATTTGCATCCTGAAAAATCCAACAGGCACAAATTTGAATACTGTATATGCTGAAAATATGAACAGTTATTCCTGCCTGAAGGAATTTCAACTCATCTTGACATTTGGAGATTATTAAGAACATTTTAGGGTTAGCTGTATGAAGATAGCAGTCTCCTGGCTGCAAAACTTTGCCACTGTTTTGTTCCACATTGTGTCCATTAAGCCTTGAACTGTAAACTGGTTGTGTGCTTAGGTACTAATGGTGCAAAAGAAACAGAACCGTTGTGATTGAAATAGGAGCTAAACTGACTCTCCTAAGACATCTGTAGTGCAAGATCACGAATTTTATCTATAGTGCTAAGACTTTTTAATTTTGTCTGTATCTGTGGTAATGGTTTACATATAAATAGGAAACTAAATGTGCTGCAGTTCTTGCAAGGCCTTTTCTTCAAAGAAAACTTTGAGCTGGCAAATGAATAGAATTACACGGAATGAGTGAGGGACTTTGCTGTCATTCAGTGTCTGTCTGTTGCAGGGATCCTGTTAGGTTTACAGACATACTTCGAGCTTAGCGATGGGGATACAGGTCTACTGCAAACAGGTAATAAAATCTCTTAAGTTCAGATAGTTTGTCTTGCTTCTATGTGGTCTGTTCCTAAAAGACAGTGCAGTTACTTATTTCTTCTGCTTCCTACTTGTGTGTGGTATTGCTGACTTCCACTTGTGGGCAGGCTGACTAATGCAAACCAGGAAGTCTCTGGTTCAGGGAAGGCTGGAGTTGAGTCCTTCAAAACTCCTATGGCATGTGAATCATAAAAGATGACAGCACTTCTCAAGAAATACAAAACTTGAGCAATTCACATGTTTTATTTTTTGTGGTTTTTTGAATCTGTGTTTATCTTTTTCTAAATATCCATCTATCTACTAGTTCTAGGTAGGTTGATATTCAGAAATAGTCAGCCTGCTTTTAACCTCTGCTCTAAAAAATAACCTGAGTTTGTCTGAGGGGTGAGGAGTACATATAGTAAAAATAATTTGACTGATACTGTCTTTGCTCCTTCTTGGATTTCCAGTCTTCATCTTGTGTTACATGCTGGCTGCTCCCATCTTTGGGTACCTCGGTGATCGGTACAACAGGAAAATCATCCTCGGAGCTGGTATTTTCTTCTGGTCTGGTGTAACATTAGGCAGTTCATTCATCAGCGAATGGGTATGTTGCTTTTTTAGAGGGTACTATGAAAAGAATCTGCATATGTCTTGCAGGAGTTGATAGAGTCCTTCTGTCATCACACTGGGAGAAGCTGTCAGTGAGCACTCACTCCCCACGCCTGGACTAAAAGGACTTTGTGCAGGAATGCTTTATGGGATGGTGGAGCCCAACCTAGGCAATGGACAACCTGTGCATGACTGTTGCAATTGATGGGGCCTTATTTTTGTCCCAAATGTTCATTGATTATGACCTTACCACGTAGCAGCTTGTTCAGCAAGCTTGTGGTCCACTGACCCTATCCTGCAATTTCCTCTGGGTGTCACTCTAAGAAGTCACTACTGTGCAGAAAGCAGAAAGCACAGCACTGGCATGCGAGGAAAGCAGATGTGAGTGGAGGGAATATAGACATATGAAAAGGCAGTTGAATGCTCACTTCCTCTGGTAGATTTGATCCACTAAAATGCACCTCTTTAACAGTAAGATTTCTTTCTTGCTATAGGCAGTTTTGGGGACTATAATATGTGTTTTGCCTGCAGTATTACTGGATATTCTTTCTTTCACGAGGACTAGTTGGCATTGGCACGGCCAGTTACTCCACAATAGCACCTACCATCATTGCAGACCTGTTTGAGGAAGGAAAAAGGACCACAATGTTATCTATCTTCTATATCTTCATTCCAGTGGGAAGGTTGGTTTTTCTTCTAGTAAATGAGCTGCCTTTTGCAACTGGGTCTGACCATGCCTGCAATTCAATACACCCTGAGCCCTGATTAGACATATGTCAATGTATTTCTGCATTAGATCTTGCAAAAGGATTTGTCACTTGTTTAACTTGTTTCTGTAAAGCTGGCTAGGCTTGCTTCTGTATTTACCATGAAGAAAAATTTACCTTTTTCCCCCCAACATTTTTTAGAGAGAGAATCTAAACTCCAAAACCCAGTAGGCTTTGAATAAAATATTGAATCAATTCTAAAAGAAGTATGTGAACGGGGGTAGGTAATTTAATTCTGGGGTTTGGAAGATAAAAGCTTTCAGATATTTATTTACTTAACAGATTTTTCAAGAATCTGCCATTAAGTGGTGCAGGGGCATATTCTGGATTAGATCAGGCAGCCAAAGCTGAGCCCAGAAGGCAGATTAAAACTAAAGGAATTCCTGCATGTGGCTATCACAGAAAGGAGTCAGTAACAAACTGCTTTGTGGGCTGTCTGATCTGGGTTTGCAGTGACATTCTACAGGATATATATTCCAAGGGGAACCTTTATTACTCCATTTCCAAGGGGAACCATTATTACTCCATTTCAAGTGTGCTCTGAGGAGGCTAGACTCTCTTTTTCATACTGGCTGGCAAGTAGACCAGCATGGACCATGAGGGTTGGTTTTGTTTAACTGTTTTGAAAACTATGACAGAATACTTCTCTGTGCTCTCCTTAGCTGTCAAGACGTGTCATTTCAGCCAGTGAGAATTCATTGGTGCCTGCTGATTATTCCTTTCTGTTGCTTACAGTGGTCTCGGTTATGTCCTAGCAGCTGTCATGACAAAAGTCACAGGTGACTGGCACTGGGCATTCAGGGTGAGTTATTCACTTCCACTCATGGGGCTGAGCCTTTGACTGTAAAATCTTAAACTGAGATTTAGATTACTTCTGTTCATTGTGTTAAAAGGGGTGAGCAGTGGAAGGGATTTCTGCTGTCAGACTGGCCATGAACTGGGTGTTTGAGAGAACTCTTCCTGCAGGACAAATGGAAGATTTATGCCTAGCTCTTGAAGAATGAAAGTAGGCGTAGGTGAAATTTTACAGCAGCCAGAGCAGGGGCTGATCTTCCTCTTACCTGAGGACACACTTGGAATGGTTGTCAGTGCACCAAGACCTCCTCAAACAGAGGAAACTGAAGGTAAAATGATCATTATACCTGTAGCACCAGTATAATTATTCAGAAAAATAAAGAGAGTTTGTTTTCTGAAATGCCGTTGGGAGAAACTTCTATTATTTGAGGGTTTCCAGAAAAAACCCTTTGGAAGTCCTCCATCAGATCCTCCTAGCTTACCTATAAAATTAACCAGCAAGTACAGGATGAATGGGGAAGAATCTTTACTGGAATTACAGTCTGGTGTTATTCAGGTAACACTGATGACTGCATCAGTGATTCTTGCACTGGTGGTCAGAGTACTGCAGTACAGTTTGCTTTCTTCACATGGTTTTCTCCAAAATCAGAGGGAGTGATCATGTATCTGTACAGCGGAGAGGAGGATCTATTATCTTTCCTCCAAAGTCCCTCTTCTTCTTTACAGGTATGACCTATAAATGGCAAGGTGCAGCCGTTTCTGAACATAGCTGCAATTCTCCTATATGTAATCCTAACGCTGAGTGAATTGCTGTGGAGTTTTCACTATAAGACAAAAGGTATCCTTGATCTTGTGTCTACAGATAACTCCTTGCATGGGAGGTCTAGCAGTGGTTCTTCTGATTCTACTGGTCCCTCACAAGACCCAGAGAAGGACAGCAGCCCACAGAGCACTGAGCATCTCCGGCACAATACGAGTAGCAGCTGAGAAACCGGGTGTACAGACAACTGCCAAGACTACTTGGTGTCAAGATATTGTATTGCTTGCCAAGAAGTAAGTGACTTTAGCAACAAAGGTTCCCTGCATTGCAGAATGACCTTTCCATTATTAGAAATATGGCCATCGAATCCTGCTCAGCTCCTTTGTATCATATGCTGTAAAAAAGATGATCCAAACACCATTAGTAAAAATATTTCTTCCACACTTTTACCAGAAAGTGACAAAAAATGTCTTTGCTTCTGCTATCCTTCCATTTTGAGGAGGGGGAAGGAGGCAAAGTGATGGCAGTGTGCTCCTATTTAAATCCAATTCAATTTTCTACTAAGTTTCCCCTTCCCTCTCGCTATAACGCCTTAGCCAGATGGGTACAAGTGCATATTTTGCAGGTGTAACTTTACCTGTAATTCTTAGTGCCTGAGGAGGATTTGATCAGCATGTCTCAGGCAGTCTTCATATGGTATTTGTGAGCCTGTTGTGCCTCTGATACAAGAGGTCAGGTCTGTAGGACACCAGCATGGTTTATAAAGTAATTGTATGGGTGTTTTGACCAGCTGACTTGTTGGCTGGCAGGTAGAATCATAGAACCATTTTGCTTGGAAGCAACCCTTAAGATTATTGGGTCCAACCATTAACCCAGCACTGCCAGGTCACCACTAAACCATGGCCCTCAGCACCACAGCTCCACAGCTTCGAAACCCCTCCAGGGATCACAGGGACTCCACCACTGCCCTGGGCAGCCTGGGCCAGGATTTGACAACCCTTGCGGGGAAGAAATTGTTTCCTAGGTCCAACCTAAATCTCCCCTGGGGCAACTCGAGGCCATTTTCTCTTGTCCTATCACTTGTTCCTTTGGAGACCAGCCCCTGCATCGCTCCAGCCTTTTTCCAGGGAGCTGTCGAGAGCGAGAAGGTCTCTCTCTCCTGAATCACCCCTTCCTTTTAACCACACAAAAATTAAAGTCAACACCAGCTGACCTGCAGGTTTGTCTCTCCCGTTGCCCTGCGGCCCGTGGAAGCCTTTCCCGGGGGCAGAAGGAGGAAGAGGAGGAGGAGGTGGGTCCGGTTGGAGAACAGTAGGTGCCGCTGTGCAGCTGCACCAGGCCGGGCTCCGCGCTGCCCCTGCCCGCAGGCTGCTTCCCCGCGCTCCCCGGCGGATGCTTTTAGGGAAAGACAAAGTCCTCGTGCTTTCTCGGGATCTTGTGCTCCTACTGTAGGGGTTCCAGCGTTTCATGATTGACCATTAGATTTGCATCCTATTTGCATCTAGAAGAGTAAATACGTTAGACATCCAGTTTCTTGGATCACAGTTTTAGGCAGTACAGTCTGAAGTGAATCAAAAATGAACCTTCCTGACTAATATCAAAGTTCCTTTCCTACAAAGATGTTCCTTACGACCCCCAGCAATGCTGTAAAAATAGATTTTCATTTTCTTTTCCTTTAGCAATTAATTTCCAAAGCATAAAGACATACTTCCAAAACCCAGTTCATTACATTTTTAATCAAGTCCAAGAGATCTTAAGAAGATGAAGAATTGGGTGCATACCTTAACAAATTCTCTAGTCTGGTGGTCACCTGGTCATTTTACAGCACTTTTATTTAGTCTTAAGGTTTCATACCTCCCTACTGATCTCAAAGGGGATTTCATCCTAAACTATTTACTAGAGGGAGACCAGTAAAAAGTTAATTTCCCCCTAGAATATGACAGGAAGGAGACAAGATTTCGACAGCCTTTTAAAATGCTTCTCCTTTTGTCTGAAAACTCTCTGTGCAGACTGACAGTCTATTTTTACTTACCCTGGTACAGTTAAGGAGTGCTTCAGCCACTGCATCTTAACAGTTTGGAGGACCCAGCTGTTACTCCATTTATTTGGTTACAAAAACAACTTAAAACCATCCCGAGGCACTTAGCCATGTACACAGAACACTTTCATTTAGCTACTAAGCCATTAAATTCTAGCCCACTGTTTTAGCAAAAGTTGGCAATGAAATCTGCAAGAGAGCAAGACTGGGATTTAACACGAAATCAGGAGGTCACACTCCAATTAGTAATTTCCTGTTGAAATTAATGGATAAAGCTTCATCAAAATTTGTACCTTTGAGGGAGTGCATCTTGATTATAAGATGTCTGAATGATTTTTTTTGTTATTGCTTGAAATCCTTTATATGGAAAGTAGGGTTTCTTTTTTTTCTTCACACCCCTTCTTTCTAGTATCTCTCATTGTTTTCTTTTAACTTCCAGTTGGAGTTTTGTCTGGTCCTCGCTGGGTCTGACTGCCATGGCCTTTGTTACTGGAGCCCTGGGAATGTGGATACCACTGTTTCTTTACAGGGCTCAGGTTGTCCAGGGCATCATCCCACCATGCCTCCAAGAATCATGCAATTCATCTAACAGGTGAGTTGTGTGCGACTGCGGAAACACAGTGGGAAATGCTGCACAGTGCTAAGTCACAGCTTGTTCCCAAGAGCAGAAGGGAGGATGTGACTGTGAATGCTTCTTGTAAAGGCAGTTGGGTGTGAATGTTAGACAAAGTTGCTTCTGGGTATGCTGAGATGCTCCTATTTGTTTGTTTATAATCACTCAGTTAACTGGAAAGATGTTGCCAGTCTTATTTAAGTAAAGTGAAAAGAAGCACTAACAGGAACACTTGCAGGGAAAGGAGCAGCTTTAACAAGGGGACTTCAGTTGACAAGCAACTGTGCACCCCAAGCTACTTAAATACCCTTTTAAGTATATTTAGATCCTGTGTTCTGATGACTTTCCTATTGCCTTCATGTTAGTCTGGTTTTAAAACTCCTGCCATGTGTGCCAGGTCATTTTGACTCCCAGCATAAAGCAAACTTGATGAATTTGATCTAGTATGGTATCATTACATCAAAACAGGATAATTTGGTCTTGTGAGTAACTGCCAGCAGAGGTCCACTTCGAGAGGCTGTCAATTAAAGACAATTAAAGGGAAAAGCACTAATCTTATCTTTAAAGTGCCCTCTGGTAATTGAGTTCTTTTGCTTTTCTGCAATGGAATAACCTAGTCAACTCAAAAATGGTTTTTGAGTAACTGGACAGATTGAATAGTCACCTGCAAGTGCTTCGATGGGACATGCAACCATCCTCCCATGGATGCCACCATTGGCACATTACTTAATAGTGAATAATGTGGACGAAGGGAGTGAACTCAGGAGTCTGGCTCAGGGTGAGCAGAGAAACAGTTAAAATACTTCCTTTGTTAAACTGTAGATGTTACTCTATGCTTTGTTTTCTAATCCTCTTTCTGAATTTTTATTCCATGGTAGTGCTGCTCAAGTAGACATGGTCTTCAGGGAAGTAAAATGGAGCACCTGGTAGTTTAACCTCATGTACTGCTTCTTACAGGATGCTTTAAAAATAACCTTGGCATAAGCTAGTGCCAGAAGCAGCATACGGCCAGTTTTAGACTGTTATTCCAAGGGGGATGTAAAGAAGTGTAATATAAACAACCATGTCAGACCTGTAGCTGATGGTGCTGGAAGAATTGAGCTGCACATTCTGAGACCTGCCCAGGCATACTTTAAGGTCGTTTTTCCCTCTGGCTGTTCAGCAGGCAGGCTTTGTTTAAGGATCAGGGCTGTGTCACTTAGACTCCCTGGAAACACAAATTCAAATGGCACTACATCTGACTCAGGTCTCAGTCCTTTCAAGGTAAATAAATAGGCAGTATGAAGTTTTTATTCAGGTCTTTGTGCAGACACTTTCAAACAGAGCAGATAAGTGAGCATTCTTAGACCCTAATGATCCCATAGCTGCCTTTTCCTAGGACTAGACTTCTGTACTTTCCTACTCACTGTCTATTGAGCTGTGCTTGGATTTAGTTTTGGCTGTTTGCTTTGCTTCCAGCTGTTTATTTCAACTGCAGTTTACAACACATGAATCTTCTAAATACAATTCCATGAATGCTTCAATCAACTAATGTCACCTTGGAACTTGCCTCTCTCAGCCAAATGTCAAAGATAGTTTCTGCCTAGTGAAAATCTATATTGTCACTATCAAGCTGTAGTGAGGGAGGAATCCCAAAGAACTTACAGGAGAGTACAAATATGTTTAAAGTTTGTTATCTTGTATAGCAATTAATTTTTCTCATAGAGAAAAATATTCTTCCTAATAAACCAGAAAGAAATTTAAAAGTAGCTGCACTGTAGTTTAAAGAAACAGGTCCTATCCTAGCTGGCTGCTTTGCTTTGCAGTCAGAGGAAGCTTAGGAAAATGTACCGAACTTACCATGAAGCACTCTGAAATATTTAGAAGCTCTTGTGCTCAGAATACAATGCTCCTGTCCCTGCTTGTCTCAGGAGAATTCTGATGCATTAAACAACCAGTGTGGCACCACTGGTTTTGTTGCAGGAGACTTGCTTTGTCATTAGGATCTCACCTGGGACAGAGAGAAAAGCCTCTATGGAAGTCCCTTTGGAAGATGAATTTTCTAAGCTATTCAAACACATACTTTTAACACATGAACTTGTCATTCCTGGGGAACACATTTGCATTTGCAGACACACAAAGCTGAGTGGCATTTGAAATTCTGTGTTGAGAAAATGCTATGTGGACCTCCCACTAGTTAACTATTCGATACTCTTTGAACTCTTTTGGGAAGTGGTAGATGTTTCCCATAGTCAGAGAAGTGACTCATCTCAGCTGGGCTAACTAGAGGGTTATAATTTAGATGTATAATGCCATGTGATAGGATCTATTCCAAGACAGCAGCTTGTGATACAGAGTTATTCCATCTGTGTTTTAGGGATGACCGAGCAGATTGGTTCACAGGGTAACCAGGAGGACTGACTCTCCTGTAAATCACTTGATGTCCAAGCCAGGTCATACTGAGAAGCATCTTCCTCGAGCCTGGGTGCATAACACCTGCTCTGTAAATGTGAAAATACCTGCTCCACAGGACAGAGCCTCAGTGGCCGAGGCATAGCTTCATTTGAGCCTTGGGATTAAGTCCTTTTAGTGGGAGAGTTAGATCAAGTGGAATAAAATTCAAGTTCCCCAGTAAAAATTCCTCTGAAACCAAAGGTATCAGCTAACGCCGATTATGGTCCTACTGTGTTTAACCAAATCCTTTGCTTTGTCACCAGCCTAATATTTGGAGGCATCACCATCGGGACAGGAATCTTGGGTGTCATTACTGGGGCAGAAGCTGCAAGAAGATTAAGGAAGATAAACAATAAAGCTGATCCTCTGATCTGTGCCACAAGCATGTTCATTTCTTCTCTGTGTCTCTACATAGCTCTGATGGTGGCCCAGACGAACATCCTTTACACTTTTGTAAGTGCCAGTCTGTCTATCATTAGCAAAATCTCTTCTGGGATGCTGGGGAGACAGGGAAGGGGGAGGAGGAGGGGAGGGGTGGCTTTTACAGAATTCCCTATAATCTTCTAGACTGTGGAGAGGTTTCAGTACCAGTTTCAGTACCATTTCACCTCTACTGGTGCATGGGGAGGAACACCACCGTGCACCAGTACAGGTTGGGGCAGACCTCCTGGAAAGCAGCCCCATGGAGAGGGACTTTGGCATCCTGGGGGACAATAAGTTAACCATGGGACAGCAACATGCCCTTGAGTCCAAGAAGGCCAGTGGTATCCTGAGGGCATAAAGAAAAATGTGTCCAGCAGGTGGAAGGAGGTTCTCCTCCCCCTCT
>JANIJG010001951.1:33411-74576 GCA_024611175.1 Megaceryle torquata | reverse complement strand
TGTGTGGGCTGCCCTGGGTGACCCTGCTCTGGCAGGGGGGTTGCACTCGCTGATCTCCAGAGCTCCCTTCCAACCCCTACCACTCCATGATTCTATGACACAGTGACTTGTGGCAAGGTGGCCTGCCAGCTAAGCACTGGGACTGTTGCTCTCATACTGACTGCAGCTGTGGTTGGTCCAGTGAGAGCCCATGGTGCAAGATCCCACGTCCATTACTAGGCCCAGGAAAAAGGGCAGGCGGGCAGAACATTATAAATTGGGCTTCAGGACCTACAGAGTCCACCCACACGACAGCAGAGCGTATTAAGCTTATGTAGTTAGCTACACGAAGCTGGAATGTCCCTTAACCAAGAACTCAGTTAGAGGAGGTCTCAATCTTATTCTTACTGCTATGTGACTAATTTAGTATTTCTCCTTTATTTTTGCTCTCTGAATACTTAAAGATTGGTGCACTTGTGACTGTACAATATGCACAGTTCTTGCTAAGAATAATTTAGCCATCACCTTCAAAGTCCCAAACCACCAGCTAATCTTCAAAGTCAAGCTTTTGGCAATGCAAACTGAAGTATAAATCACTTAAATTCTGTTCTCAGTAAAGGGAAAACCAGAATCTTACTGGGAATGCTGAATAGTTCCAAAACCTCCCTGTGAGAGAGAACTGAATGTAAACCTTTTTTTAACTATAATCTGGTAACAGCTAGGGAAAGACTTCAAGCTTTCTTCCTGTGACTCCATAGCCACAATTACCATGATTAACATAAATAAGAGGATCCAAGTAAAGTTAATTACAGTAATCAACAGTTCTCTTTGCAAAAGGGTACTTTTGCAGTTTTTTTGCTTCTAAGAATATCACTTATTCAAGAGGTTTTCCTTTTGACTCCTCAGGAATGTGTATTCCTGTGGAAAAACACCTTTACAGCAAGGGAAAGAACCAAATGGATTTGCATGTCTGAGTGTGTGTACACAAAGCAAAATGTGAAATCAAAGATTATTTTTAGCTTCCAGAGCAGAGAGCTGAGTGCCAAAAGAATTAGCCATTTTCTTTTTCTGCTTTGCAGGTTCCCACATAGTTCTGCTCTGAGTATGCTTTTCAGTTCTCTTTTGGTCATTAAAGGTGGAGAACAGCAGTTTCATTTGCCAGTCTGTGTTAGATGAGTGAATCAATATCCTGGGTTTGAATTACCAAAATATTAAACCCGATAAAAAGAAATTTGTTTAAAATGTTTCTCTCCTTGCAAACAACATTCTGTTTTCAAGCAGCCTGCTATCTGTCAGGAAATTCTGACCTGGGATATGGATAACTGTGTTCCCTAAGTTTCTTCCCATGGGCAGACTTTTAACCAGAGACTTTGTCATTTTGCCTTTCATTTGATGAGCTTGATTCAGAAGTTCCAACATGTAATGTCAAGAGTGTGCAGTGGTAATAAATTGTGCATAATCTAAGCACCTGATTCTTAAAGTACTTTTACAGTACAGCTGCTTAACTATTGCCTTTGCTGGCGCCAGTCGTGCCTCTCCTTGCTTTCTAAACGAGATGTGACACTAGTCATCCTGGTGTGAGAATTGCAGTGGCGTGCCAGCTGGGGCTTCTAATTTGAAGGTCCCTCTGAAACGAATCTTCCATTTGTGTAGGACACTAGCAGGAAACTGGCTTTCCAGTCACTGTCTACTCAGACACACCGACGTTAGCAAACCTGTCTCCAGCACTTCCCAGTGCAGAAGCTACTGAAGCAAAAGAGCATACGTGCATCAACGTGCAATTACAGTAGGTTCTGTGTGGTGCTTTCTACTGTTTTGAGTGGATAATGAAAGGGAAGGAGTCAGGTTTAATCAAGGAGTGTATTGATAAGATGCGGGGTAACCATTTTACACTGAAAGAGTGTAGATATTAGGAGGAAATTTTTCACTCTGAGGGTGGTGAGACCCTGGCACAGGTTTCCCGGGAAAGCTGTGGATGCTCCGTCCCTGGAAGAATTCAGGTTGGACAGGGATTTGAGCAACCTGGTCTAGTGGGAGGTGGGTCAGAAGTAGATGATCCTTGAGAGCCTTCATATAGCAGGATTCAACTCCAGTTCTGCATTTGCCTGTATTTCCCCTGTGAGTACTGCTCCAACCACTTCACAGGCTGCTGTTCACAGACTGCACATATTTAAAGTTTTATTTGTATGGAATCAGGGGGAAGAAAAGAAAGGAAGGTCCTTGATGAACCTGGATCTTCCAAGACAGTTCAGAGAGTATTAGCTTGAAATAACACAATGAAGAGCTAATATTTTCTGGTGGCTGCAGGACTTGACATTGGTTGTCCCTATTGCCAGGTGGCTTTGCAAGAAGCTGATCTCTGTGATACTGCTGCCTGTGGTAACAAACACCTTTCACTTTATATTCATCCCAAAGACCTCTAATAAAAGATGCATCACTTACTTTCCAGCTAAGTCTGGCACACAGCGTGGTTTCTGTGGTCAGTAGCCTGATATTGCAACAGTCATGGAATGGGAGAAGAATGATTGCACTGTGTCTCTACCAAGGGCAAGGTCTGCCAAGGTTCTATCAGTGGAAAGACTTTGACAGTGGGATGCATAAATCCAAGAGCTAAGACATAGTCAAGGACTATGTGAAATGAGTCATATTTGTTATAAGTCTTAAAGTAAAGTAATTATGTATGGAGGAATAGAGTCAGCTGCAAGTTAGGAAACCTATATAAAGCATTTTGAAGGAAGAGATGTCTGGATAAAGCTCTATACTAAATATTTCTGTACTTCAAGGAACTTTTTATTCTTAGGAGAATATAAGCTACGCCTCTTAAAACATCTGATGATTTTCCACTGTGCCTTTCTTAGGACTGCTTTTTCATCAACCAGATACAACATCTTGACAAAGAGCTTGCCCAACAAGATGCTGGCACCTGTTGTTAGAATGGATTTTTTTTCCTAGGTGCTGTCTGACCTTCATGGTCTGTGTCACTAAATAGATGCTGCCTTCTAGAACTGCTCCAGCTTAACAGCATTGCTTTAATGCTTTCCTCAAGTATCGATTAGTCTGTACAGCCTTTTCCAATCTATGTCCATGGCTGGCTGGAAGGGTTAATCTTTTCTGAGACCACAGGTGTAAGAACTGTTAGGGGCCCTACCCCTTTTCCTGGTGGCTGGGTTCCCATCTGTGATGAATTAGGGAATTCCCACAGGGCACCAAGGCTTTGGGGCTGCCTGTCTCCTGGAGTCCATTGCCTTTTCAAAGTTATCTCTCTGAAAGAGCCTTTAAGAGTACTTGTACTGGCCCAGAGGTGTTCTGTTGGTTTCACTGGGAAGCCTGAGCAGGGGAAGATCTCTGAGAATTTAAACCTTTGCTGAATGCTCCTCTTCAGAGGCTCTTGCTTTCCACTTCTTGCAAATGCCAGCAGCTCATTACAATTTATTTGGGAAGGCGATACATGTTTCCTCTTTTGGCTCTTCAGCTGAAGATTTGTGACATAAAGCAAGGCATGTATCTTCCCTGGTTCCTCTTCCCCTTTTTAAGATGAAGCTAGTGCTTGTAAGCATAGACAGAGATGTTTAATTTGTAAGCAGATGAGTATGTATGACTCTTAAATAGATAAGCATAGTCAGTGAACCTGCCCTTTACCATAAAGAAGGGCCATGCAGTGTGTATAGTCACTGCTTTCTTCTTTTTTTTTTGCAGATTTTTATTGCATTTGGAGAACTGTTCTTATCTGTAAACTGGGCTGTTGTGACAGACATACTGCTGGTAAGTGCTTGCAAAACTATTTCCTTATTTTTTTCAGCTTTTCCCAATGTAACATTGTTCATGAGCCTGCATCTTGGTGGCCAGAAGGACCTCTGTCTTCTAGGAGGAGAAGAATGAACTCTTACTAAGAATACTGCTCTTGGTACGCTGCTAACATCAGGGATGTAAACACGTGCTGCAATGTACTGCTGTGCAAAGCTGCCAGTAACAATGGAGGTGGTGTGGTGCAGTAGTCCAAGCTCCTTATAAGACCCAAAAGGACATGTATTGATTTGGATGTGTACTCACACAAATGGAACCATCTAGTGCTTCTGGAACCTGTACTAGATTTCATTTTCTGTGTTGTTGGATGTCTGCCAGAAAATGGTTTGCACTAGAAAGGGGGTCACCTTCTGTCTGTAATCAGAGATTCTCTAATTGTGCTCCAAAGGTTTGAAAAGATGATCCAGATGAGGGGAAGTCAATATTCTGTAAACTGGAGTTAGTGAATCCGTTACAGTTCATCATTCTGTGACCCATTAGCAAGTTCCCTTAGTCCAGAATACAGTGCAGATAAATTCCAGCACTTGCAAGTCAAATTCGTAAGTGCCAAAGCATTAGGCAAGCAGTGATGCTTAAGAGACTCTCAGACATTCCAGTCTAGGTATCAACAAGCAGCTATTAATTTATTATTGCAAAGGCTTTTAGGGTTAATCATTTTTTAATGTACTTTAGTTTTTACTCAGAGGAAATATTTGGCAACCTTTGGTTTACGCTGTAGCTCCACAGTCACTAATCAGTGTCTGTGTAAAACATGGGGCAAATACAGTTACTATTATTGAATAATGCAGATCATCACAGTCTTATGGAGTAGTTTATATTACTTTTTTTTTTAAAAAAAAGCCATAGTATGATCAAGCTGAATGTAGTTTACCAGTCAAATAAGCAAAGAACTGGTCTACATTGTTCATATC
This sequence comes from Megaceryle torquata, assembly GCA_024611175.1. Classification (NCBI taxonomy): domain Eukaryota; kingdom Metazoa; phylum Chordata; class Aves; order Coraciiformes; family Cerylidae; genus Megaceryle; species Megaceryle torquata. The sequence goes on along the minus strand of JANIJG010001951.1, from coordinate 69,882 downwards.
TAGTAATCAGACTGCAGAAAGCTGATTAAAGTTCCAAAGCCAGAGCTATGCAAATGATTAAGAATCCTTTTGTTGCCACCCGATGGGCATAAGACAAAGCATTTAAATTGGCACCAACCTTTTCTACAAAGAGTAGAGTACTGTGTCACAGATGAGACCCAGACTCTCTGCTTGCAAGAGTCTTCTGTGGAATCACTGTGTTGCTGGGATCACTGTGTTGCTGGGATCACTGTGTTGCAGAACAGTGGGTGTAACTGTAACCCAAACATTTCGAGCAGGATGAGACACAGTGGGAGACAGTGTGAAGCAGGTGAAATGCTGATGCAGTTGGTACTGACAGACAGCAAAGCAGGGATTTGTGTAAAGCCATCAGGACAAGTGAGGAAAAACACAGAGGCAAAGCAGAACAGAAATCTCTGTTGCCTGCCCTCAGGCTAATGGTGGAAAACCAGTAGCTGAAGAGAGCCCAAGCAATAGTCACGTGAGTGTTTTCCATTTTTTTGTAATAGTTTTTCGTTCTAAGGGAGCTCAATCTATTTGCAGTTTTCTGCTGCAAACTCCACCTTCTCAATAAAGTTTTCCGTTAGTGAGCCCTGGTGAATGCATTAATATACAGCACAACACACAGTGATGCACAGTAACATGTCACAAGAGTTTAGGGCAGTAAAGAAAACTTGCAGCCTGTGGCTTATGTGGAACACAGTTGCCTACAAGACTGTCACCATCGCTTGCTACCACAGGAACTGAAAATTTACAACTGAGGTTGCTTCACTATGGTCTTAGTTGCTCAGACATACAACTTGCTTGGTAATTCCTAACAGCTAATGAAAATGAACTTGTAGTGAAGCTGAGCAGAGATAAAAGTATCTGTATTACAGTCTTCTGTGTAAAAGGAAGGGAATGTAGATAGCCAAATGTTGAGCACCATGTAGAAACAGCAGGGACTAGCTGTGAAGCACTACAGAACTCTCCTTCCGCTGACTGGACCTGCTCCCAGGAGGGTTTTGTTTCTGCTGTGACTCTCAAAGAATAGTCTGAAGCAATTATCCTTTGAGACAAGAACTGTAGCCTTGCAGCAGTAAACAGGTGCAGAAAAACTATCACTGGTCCAAAATGGAATTTTTCATTAGCTTCTATTTCAGTTTCTTTTGAAATCCCCGGGTCTTTGCAACAGGACCGAGTACTAGTACAATTAGCATTCTTTTTACAGCAGGTAAGGCACTGTTGAAGGGTTTTTTTCAAGTTTCTCAATTTACTTTCCTTTGGACTCCTGCATTTGCATTTTAATTCTCTCCTCTGTCATTGTTAAAGAGGAAGGTGACATCACTGAGTTAGATACATGATGGGGAAAGTAAGGCAGGTGATTACAGTCAGCTCTTTCCTTCAGTTTCTTCCTGAACTGAAAGTGCAGAGTGTGCAAGGAGCTGTGCTTGCATTCAGCCCAGTCACTCACGCTCGGCCAGCTTATGGAATGCTGCATCTTCTTGCAGCCTGCAGTCAGCTGGGAACATCGGTGCCATATCCTGGAGCCACTTAGAATCCAGAAGAGGAGGAAGTTTTTGTCTCCCAAGTGACTGACACCCCTCATTTATATTTATTTTAGAGTTTTTGGGGTTTAGGCACAAGCAATTGGCAGCAAGTGGGAAGGTGAAAAGTTTGCTGGAGCAGAGCTCTGTGTGTGGGGTGTTCCTGCTGAGGGCAGACAATCAGCATTTTACCAAGGATGTGTTTTGGGTTGGATCTGTTGAGTTCTGAATGTTTCTAATTGTTTTATCAGAAAAAATGATGGAATTCTGCTGAATTAGTGGATGTCTGCTCACTCAGTGGCAGTCTTACCTGGGAGCTGTGTTTCATCCTGCTGCTGATGCAGGGGTTCAGTGTATTACTGCTATGGCACTGAGTGAAGGGTGCCATAAATAACAACAGTCATTTCTCTCCTTGCATTGTTTCCCATGTGAACTGGTAAGATTTCTGATAATGTGGCTGGATTTGCTAATGCATGTTCTTATTTTGCCATGAAAATTACTTTTCTTTCTTCCCACGTGGCACTACTAGCCAGACAATGTAGCTAGGAATTCATTTATCCTGCGACCTGTGGAGCTGAAGACAAAGGAAGATGCTGACTGAATGATAAGGACTTTCTTCCTTTGTGGCTAATACATCAAGATGCATCGCATGTAGCACCTCTGTGCCTCTTGTTCAGCTGTAAACATGAAGGTACCACTGTACAACTACAGTCATAATGTGCCAGTGGAGAAGTGCTGTAGCTGCCTGTATATGGAATGTCCCTTATGAAATATGTTTGCCATCTGTGAGGTAATGGGACTCTGTCTTTTTAGGGTTGTCTCCTACATGTTGTAGGAGATGCTGGAACTGGAAGCTAATATGAGGTTTGGAAAGGCTACCAATATGTCCCTGTCTCTGTTTGCAAGTGCCCTGGGAGGCACAGGAGCATTTACCAGCCTGTCTGTTCCATCTGCTTTCTCAGCTGACAGCTCTGTCAGATAGTCTGCAGGAGGATCTCTAAAACCTCCAGAGACAGCATGGCAGGGTTTGCGAACTATTTGTTTGGGGTACCCTGCTTATCTGTCAAGGCGTCTGGACTGGGATCTCCTTGGAGATGACAGTGTGTAGAATGTCATCTGTGGCGTCGGCACGGTGTGCGTAGCCAGGCAATCGCTGTGGACAGGCAGGATTCTACAGCTACTTCAAAGTCCCTGTGTGGGGGAATGTTTGCTTTCTTCTCTCCCTAGCGAATCCTCCAGAGCCTTGAGTTCTTAAATGTGGTTTCCATTGTGCAGAAGAACCTGAATAATAGCCCAGGCAGAGTCTGCATGAGCCTCGTAACTACAGGAAATGTCCTATCCTCCTCTTCCATTTTTCTTATTACAGCTTTGTTCCATGTGTCTCTAGTAGTTATGGATACAAGAGAGTAAATAAATGTGGAAAGGAATTGGTGCAGGGCACTGAGAGAGCAAGAGTGCATTTATCTTTTCTTATGACTGCAATAAGTGCATAACAATATTTGATTTGTATTTCTCAAACACATCCTGTCATTATCAACAAAAGAAAAGAAATCTGAGTCCAGAGCAGATGGCACAATATCCTTGGACAGCCAAGAACTGATGGTCTCCAGTCTAGTATGGTCCATCATAACAAGGTCTGTTGCCCGAGCTTAGAGTTTTCTGCTGTAGTTTCTTTTCTTTCTTTCTGTTCAAGAGCCTGTTCCCAAAGTGCAGAAGCTCAGCTGCTACTCTAGGCAAGTTCTGAGAGAAAACACAACTTGGTCAGACTGGATGTCCTCAATCTAGGCCTAAGTGTGCCATGACCACAGTGAGGAGGAGCTGTTGGGATGTTCCTTCATCCTATGGATGACAAGGATTTCAGCTTCCAGATCAACTAATCTCACAGCACTCTGTTCTGACACTGGCAGGGGACTGCATGTAGTGTCATGGCAACATGACAGTAAAGTGGTTTCCTGTAACTCTGAAGAGATCTCCAAGACATCCCAGTTTTAATATTTACTATTATTGAAGGACTCTATCTAAATATTCCAAATGAAAAAGAAATGGTCTGTCCATGGTTAGAAATACCTACTTTGGAGAGACTAGGAATGGAAAGGGATCCAAGCTGGCTCTATGTGTACAAAGTGAGGAAGGAGGTTGTGTCTTGTAATAAACCTGCATTGTCTAGAATACTCTTAGTGGGTGCAAAGAGTCTGTTTTAGGATGTTGTGTGCATCCAAGTTTGTGGCCATTTCTGTTTAAGAGGGGCACTGTCAGTGTGGACTGGTTCTTTACTGAGACTGGCTGCTGTATGGGGTAAGCAGGACCAAAAGGCTCCTGCTGAAAGGAATGAGTTATATGAGCTCTTGAGAAATTCCCTCTCTGAACAGAGGAAATTTGGCTCGTAGAAAAAAGCATGTGACTGTTCATGAAACATGACTGTTTCTGGAGCTCCAGCAGCATGTAAGGCACGTTACTGCTTAGACAACCCTGGCTACAAGGAGGGCTTACTAGGCAGAGCTAAGAGGACAGACAGCCAAGTTTACTATAATTTTTGTTAATTGTGTTGGGGGATATCTTCTTTTCTTCCTCATTTTAAATCAAATGCTCTGTTAAATCTAAATGAAATTCAGAGCTTCACTTCCTAAGGGAACAAGACTTCCTACAGTCTGTGTCTGTTTTAACTTTTGAACAAGTTTGATAAGAGTCAGACACCTCAGAAAGACCTGAGTTCATACAAGCCTTGTGAAAATAGGCAACCTTGCTGAGAAAAATTATCTAAATTGGCACCCCCCAGAAGAGCTGCATTTTAGGGAAAGACTGTACAGCGCATACATCTTGTCAGTTGTGAGAGAAATAGGTTTGTGAGAGAGACAAACATCATGAAAACCATAGTGAGGGAAAAGGCTTGGCATGATACTTAAACTACAGGATGTAAAATTTGCATTATGCTATGAATGGGTTTTTATCAAAAGAATGTATTTTAGGTGTTTTGATTCTTTATGTGCTCCAATCTTCCCACCAAGAATGTACATTGTGTTAGCTCCTGCAGGTGGGGGCTGCGAGAGGGAAAGGAATGCAACGCTACAGAATCCTCAGTCAATCCACCCCTGAATGCAAACCACTACATTAACGTGGCTTATTGTCCTTCCTCCTTCTGCAGCTGTGCTATGGATTTATAGTTTCAGTATAGTCAAAGTGCTATAACTTACTGCAATGTATAGGTCCTGACCACATGTGACACTGAAGTACTTTTTGCTGTTATTCTCACAAGAGAAATTAACATTGGTGTCTTGGATGATGTCACTACCTATTTTAATGTCCATTGATGACATTCCATTTGCCCTAAAGATGTGGAATTAATGTTTCTACTGTGATATAGCTACATCTTTACATCTTAATAGTAACTAAATATATTTTTTTTTATCCTAATGTTCTGAGGCCTCTATAAACACAAAGAACAATAATAAAACTCTAAGTTAAACATGAGAGCAGGATCTCTTTTCTCTCTCTTCTAAACCATACATACCATGCATGTCAGTGTTTCCTTTAAAGTGGCAATAAAGCCACTGTATAGGTTATGTACCTTGAGTTTGTCTCTTGGTAAAGCATCAGTCATTAGTGTTTGAGACACCCTAAGTGATGTTCAGATCATTTTCCAAAAAAATCAAGGTGGGAAATACACGACTGGGTGAATATTAAGCCTTTTATCTCTGATATAAGCAAGTGATTCAAAAACAAAGGTATGAAAGTTTAAAATTGCTTCTGTCTCGTTCCGACTGTGAATGCTTTTTGCATAAGTGTATTACTGAAAGCAAGAGATACAAATTATATAGAATCATATTGTACTTCTTCAGGCACAGTTGATCTTCAGTAGCATAGACATAAAACCTTATTACCCCAAAATGACTATATTTCATTTTAAAAAAGTAGTTCTAATCTATGTAATGCTTTGCTGTGTTCTGGATATACACCACGTCTTCTGCTCCAGCTTGTTGTTTAAACTGTGTACTCAACAGCATTTTGAGGTATTGTTTCTTTACCACAAGAGTGGTGGAACACTGGAACAGGTTGCCCAGGGAGGTGGTTGAGGCCCCATCCCTGGAGACATTCAAGGTGGGGCTTGACAGAGCTCTGAGCACCCTGCTCTAGTTGAGGATGTCCCTGCTTGCGGCAGGGGGGGTGGACCAGATGAACTCTAGAGGTCCCTTCCAGCCCAGACATTTCTGTGTTTCTGTGTTTCTAGAGTAGCTCTGTCTCAGGTGCTATCCAGTATGAGCAGCAAACTTCTGCCATCAAAGCACCATCAGTTGCTGGTCTGACAGGTTGGGTCCCCTCTCTGCCTTCATGTGGTCTGCAAGGTCTCAGCTGACATCCTTTATAGGGACATCAGCCACTTCAGGTTCCAGAGACCCCAGTTCCCACCAGCAGTTTAGACCGTGCCTGCTGACACAGTGTCCTAAGAGACTTTTCTCAGAGGCTGTCAGAGCTGGATCTCCTTATTAGTACATCAGTATGGCTGCAAGGGTTCCTGTCTGGAGGTTTCTGTTAGTTGCAGGGCCAAGTGAATCTGTTTGAGCTGCTGTGAGTCTATGAATGGAGGCAGAGGAGTCTTGTTTTTCCTACTTTATTGTCATTCTTCCTTGTGCCTTGCTTTCTTGGATGTTTTTTTCTCAACAAAACACCCAGTGTACTCTTTTGCTCTGAAGAACTTCTCTGCCTCCAAACTTGTAAACAGTGTTTGAATATGAAATATATAGAAATGAGTAAATACACCTCTCTTGGATAATTAGTTGGCCATTCATGAGATTCACACTGTTAACATTCATTCCCTTGCGGGCTGTGCTTTGTTCCAGTATGTTGTGACACCGAGACGGCAGTCTACAGCTATCGCCCTGCAGATTCTGCTGAGCCATTTGCTGGGAGATGCAGGCAGCCCATTTCTCATTGGGATTGTAAGTGAATTCTCTTCTTACTGAGCTTCCTTAGAGTAAAACTTTTAGAAACTGAAGGACACACACTCGCTGAATTGAAGGTGCTTCCTGATCCCAAACTAGAAATTACTCAAATTGCTGGCCTTGGTACTGGAATACAGAGGCAGTTTTCTGAATCTTTTTACTGCAGCTTCTGGTGCTGTGACTCTGCAGGTATGTAGAATATAATCCTATATCTATAGGCGTGAGTCATCCCATACAGTGTATAGAAATTTATTGTTATTTTAAATTTTCAAACTCAAATTTTTGAAGGCATACATTTTTGCAGAGACAGTGCCATGGGTATTGTACTTGGATTTCAGCACTTTCTGCTAAGATTGCAAGGAGTTTCATGGAAACTGATCAAATACCATAAACCCTAAGACTCTTAGTTCAAATCTTGAAGTTTGAAATTTTGCAATTAGTTGATAGTCTCTTGAAAATCAGAACAAGAGTGACTGCAGTGGTTGCCTTTTGATAGTATGGGGTATTCAAAGCTCTGGTCTCAAATGACCTTAACCTTGGGTTCTGGTATTGCTTGAGACCTTATTTCTCTGCCCTTCCTACATTTACTTGATCTTAGGTGCTTCTGGACAAAGCAGCTTAAGTACATTTTTCTTCTTGAAGTTTATTTGGTTTAGTTCCAGTGGATGATATCTGTCAGTGCTGCTCCCTTCCTTCATTATTTCTGATTTAAGACACAGAAATTCTGCACACAGCAGCTAACCAATCACCCACCCTGATTTTCCTGGATACAGGAGAGAAAGTGAGTCATTGTCATTGTTTTAAAGTTTTATTTATATGGAAGTTTAGCAAATGCACCTTTCTTTGTCACATGTTGATAGTGTTAGGGTTAGACAGGGCCAGAGAGAAAAGCCCCAGTGAGCTGGTACCAGCAGGTGCTCTGTCCACCCAGACAGGAGATCCCCCTTGTCCTCAACTGGGTGAAAACTGGAGTCTCAACTGTGTAACCTGCCTGGCAGAGGAGACAGCCCTCTCTCACTGGGAGATTCCTCCTGTTGTCTCTCTCTGTTTGGAGAATGAAGAGACCTCGTTGCTCATTGGTGTGTATTAGGGAACTATTGCCCTTGCACTGCACTGGCTCTGTGCATGGGGGAGCATAACCAACATCCCCAAAATGAGATGCAAAAATGGGAGGTACCTTAAAAGCTGAAATACATCTTGTGCATTCTCCCCTTGACTATTCTATTGATTTATGCTCCCTGCCTGAAAGATTGCAATGTTTTATCTCTTACCCACTGTTCTTCACCATCTTTGAGGCAGAGGCAGAATCGAGTCTTCCTGCTGGATGTGCTGCTGCACCCTGCTAGTAACTGTGCAGAACACTTCTTATGTGGTATCGTGCACACAGTTGCCTTAAATAGCAGCTAATCAAAAAGTGTGAAGACAAAAAAAGCTCATCCAGATGAGATTAACCTCAGGTTACCTTGCAACATTGCAAAGAAGAGAGACAATAAATCCAGGAATAAAGCTGTTCTACGTCCAAGTGGAGACCAATGCAATGAGCACAACATCATCCTCTGGAATGCTCTTGTGAACCAATACATGAACAGCCCATGTCTGCTGTTGAGTAAATGCCAAATCTTCTGCATTCATGTCTTGCTATTGTTTACTAACCTGCTTCAGCTAAACCTTTAGCTTAAAAACTAGCTGGGGAATCCGAGAATAGTCTTTTTCAGAGTCTGTTTTTCTTTGCTCTGTGTTCCAGAGATTCTCTTCCAAAGCATTTTAAAATGAAATGAATGAGGTTTGTATTTTGGCCATTATGCTTGCTGTAGTCCCCAGGTGCACATTTAGAGCTGATCTTGCTCTTTTCTGCCTTAACTGTCATAAATAATCATACTAAACCCAGCGAAGGCTGAAGAGTCTCACATTTGTGTATTTGAAGTCACATAGTGTATTCTAGCCATCAAGAACAAAGGTGGAAATAAAAATGACTGCATTCAACATTCATCTTTTTGTTTATGCTAAGAAGAGACTTTAAGTTCCTGGGTTAAGTGTCGAATCTTACTGTGTTTCTTGAAATCAGCTTTTCTTTCTGTCTACAAAACTAAAATTCATGTGTATCATTTATAGTTTTTACAACCTAACCAATGCAATAACAGCTGCCTGGCATCTTCTTCTTCCCAGTTCCTCATAAAGTCACTCCATGACTCCTCAAATGCCTTTTGGCTCAAAGGCAGTCTCCACTCACCTCAGATTAATTTCCAGCTCTCCCCTTTCTGATGAGTGTTGCTGTTGGTGCTTGTACTGATACTAATCCCCTGTCTCTATCCATTTGATGCCGATTAGGGAGGTATAAGTTATCAAATAACATCAAGAAATTATAAACTTCATTACCAAATGTCTGTGCTGTGCTAGCTCTCTGAAGATGGACTAGAAAATGGTTGCTTGAGTTGATGTTTATCAAATATTATAAACACTGGTTGCAGTATGCAGTGCATATTTTCTACTCTTCTGACTGGAAGCACTGAAGGTATAAAAGCACATGAGATTCCTTGACCAAGTGGAAGCTGGAGAGCTGTGAAGTACAGGTGTATTGGGTACTGGCTTTGACAAACTTTGGTAGCAGGCTTTTCATCCCTGTCTGCTTGGTTTTATTCTTTTCAAGGACCACACTCTGGAAACAGCCTGTCTTAAACCAAAAGAGGATGATGATGTCCCAGATTAATTCAGCCTTGTTCACCCCCTAGATCTCCAACGCTATCCAGGCCAAGAAAGCTCACTCGTTCCTGTGGAGTTTCTGGAGCATGCAGTACAGCTTTATCATCTGTGCTTTTGTTGGTGTCTTTGGAGGAGGTTGTTTTCTCCTGACATCCTTCTACATTGAGGAAGATCGTAAAGAAGCGGAGATGCATTGAGGTTTCTATATATCTTTACAACTTTAAAACCTGATTGCTTTCCTGTCTGTACACTAGCCATGATATTGGCTCTGTAAAGTTAGAACACAAAGGTCTGCATTATGTTGATACCACCTTAGTTTCTATAAAGAAATAAAGGCAAAAACCCAGGAAAGTCTCAGATTAAACAAACCTCCCAAACTGAGTAAAATAGGCCGCAGGACGTGAAGCAATATTAGTGACACCTTCAATATGCTGCAGTGTATGGAGGTAATAAAATAGCTTTTCTCTAATGCACCATTACACACTTAATGGAAGATGAGGTTCTTTTTCTGCTCTGGTCTTTCTGAGCTCAGTAGAATCAGTCTGTAATAATTCTCCCTCTTCTCTGAAAGAAGTTGTATTCAAAGCGTAAAAGCCTTAAAGAAAACCTGTTGAATTGGGCAGGACATTGTCCTCAATCATCTAGATTCTTACAGCTTCCTTCTGCTCTGACTTGGTTTTCCAGGTACCAGAAATGCATGCTGTCTTTCAAATGAAGATGAACTCTGGGGCAAGATTTGTAAAGAAGAAAAGAATGTCCTCCCGTTTTTCTTTCCTTTTTGCTTAATGAGATACAGCTAGAGAAAAGGCCAAATAACAATTCTTCCATATGGCAGAGAATCCTGCATACTGACTTTTTGGGATGCTTTTGACTGTGAGTCAAAAATTGCTACTGCATTGGCATATGGCAGCCCTCCCCCATCTGCAACGCAGGCACGAGTACTCTGTGGAGCTGGGGCTCTCCAGAAGGTAGTGTATAGAGCTGTCACAGGCACGACTGCCAACCTCAACAAGACAGTAGCATTTAAGGCAGAATATCTCATGGAGATTAGGAAGAGAGGCTTGTGAATTCTCAGCAGGGTAAGATTTGCCCATAGAATTTGGAAAATGTAGAAAGTACAAAAAATGTTTTCAGTTGTCTGAAATGACCAAGAGAATCAGAAACTGTCAGTGTCAGGTTCAAGAGTGGAGGGTTGCGATCATTTTATATGGAATATATTAACAGCCTCTTTCTAATCCTTTGAGGCTCTTCAGCATATCCTGAGGCCTTGGGTAAGTATTTCCTCTCATGAGTGAACAGCAGTACCCATAAAACCACTCAACTATAACTATCCATTTGAGCTCTCATCTCTGAAGTGCGTGAGACTTTGGATGTGATATCTATTGTCATAACATCGTGCCGGGTGCCAAACAGGACATGCTCAGTGTAGCCAACTTTCACTGTTTGATGTAATTCTCAGCAGCACATTAAAGCCAAAGCCTGAGGAAGAATCTTGCCCAATTCTCCCATAAGGATCATAAAGCGCGATTCCTGTAACGACTGTGAATATCTAATGTCATTATAAATAGCATAATTCAGAAGCTGCAGGGTTTCTCCCTCCCTTGTTTTTAAAAAATCTGACTTAAACCCAGGTAGTGAGATTTGGCCAGAGCTTATGCCTTTGTGGGAAATAATAGAGAATTTGTTTTGTGATACTCAGTAAGAGTGTGATAATTGTCTTTATAATAAAAGTTGGTATTCTGAAAAACTAAGCAACTTTTCCTGGTTGTAAAAATTAGCCAAAGCCATTATACCACTGACTTCTTGGAAATGTATATGTTGCCAAAGAACTCAGGTCCAGCAAGGGATTTTTACTATTGGATATGGACACATCAGCTCGTGAAGTTCCTATGTGCATGTCTTAACATTTTTCAGGCTGTTTTTTAAAACTACTTGGTAGCAGTGTCTGGACTGAAACCTCTTGCTTATATTCAGCAGACCTGGTGACATTTGTCTTCCAGAGAGAGGGAGGACAATTCCCTCTGCACCAGTGTCCCATTGTAGTGTGAATTTGGGCCTTCTTTAAGGCATTCTCAACTCACTGCATACTTGAGGTTGGACTTGCAAGAGCCTGAGGTCGATCTGGTACACTGATTCTCCACCATGGGTGCTGTTTGACAATATCCACAGGGCTCTGTCAACAGATACTTTGTCAAAAAGTTCTGTTGTGAGATGAGGTGAAAGTCACCTGTGCAGTATATTGCACAGCAGTACCTTCACTAGATACCATTTAGTGTGACATCAGTTTATGCCCAGAAACTGGTGGAAGAGGGATGTTCAAGTGCACATCAGTATTTGGGGCCATTTGGGTTGATGGCAACAACCGTCCCAGATCCTTCTTCAGTATTTTATCAGAATTTCTCAGAACTCTCAAGTTTGCAGTTGCTAAAATCTTTGACAGCTGCAAACCAGATGCCCCAAACATCACCTGATTCCTTGAAACTTGGGCAGACATGCTAGGATCTTTCATTTTTCCCATTATTCAGCCACGGTAGGATGGCAGCAGCTTGACAGTACTTCTGTATTGGTGTGTTCAAGATTTGCCCTGTAAATAGATGATCTATTTATCACTTCTGTTAAGTCAGCATTAAATTCTTCTGAAAAAAAAAAAAAAAAATCTGAAACTGTATCTGCAATACTGCAGAGGCACACATTTGACATATGAGCAAGAGATGCCAAATGCTGTTCTGTAGATGGTACACGAAATCCGTGACAAACTCATTCCTACTCCTACTCTTATCTCCTTTGTGGAAGTCAGTGCCTAGAAATTAGCAGGATCGTGCTGACTAGTTCAATTCTATCTTTTCAAATGCTTCTCTCTGTTCTTTGTAATGTAAGGGGAAAGGTTTTATTTATTTATTTATTTATTTTTCCTGCCTTTTTTTCAAGAATAACACCCAAGCCAAGGGATTGGATGCTCTGAGCTGTGCCTTGGCCCCCTGGAGCTGTACTGTCCTGCCTTGCTAAGAACTGCTGACTTAGAGGTCATGCAAAGGTGCAGTGACTGGCTCTGCCTCCAAAGCAGGGAACCTGTTTCCATCATCTGTTTGGCCCTGTGTCTTAAATAAAGAAAAACATTCCTCACTAGGATATGTAAAAGGAATAGAATTTCTTAAAAGTTTCTGCATGTCTTGAATTTGCTTCTTAGAAGATGGCACCAAATTCTGCACTGAGGGGTTAACACAGTGGTTTCTGAGGGCTGGAGGGGGCTGTTGTGTCCTGTAGCTGTTTTAAAACATCACACTTTTTGCATGCCATCAAAAACCTGTATTAGAGAAAATCACGAAGGAAGAAAAGTTCTATTTAAGCATCAGTTGAAACACCCCTTGTTTTCTATGGTTCCAACTGAGTAGAAGAAAGAAAAAAGCAGAGGGCTTAAAGCAATTCTTAAATTTGCTGCCCTGTCCAGATGGGAAAGAGCTTCTGCTGGAGCTGCAGGATATTCAGATAATTTGCTCTGCAGAACTCAGGCTGCTCAGAATCTCTGTCCCTTGCATCAAATGAATGACAATTGAACAAGTTGACTAAACTTGTATATTCTGTAACTCCTTGTATATTCTCCACCTTTAACATTTCTTCTTTGCTCTTTACAAGGAAAATAGCAGGTAAGAGGCACTTTGGAACAGCTCCAAAAAGTGCGATTTTCCAAGTCCATCCAGATAATGATTTTGATCTTTTCCTCCCCTTCCTTCACTCCCTAAAGCAGGGACAGGTAATTGGTACTGACCTTTAGTGCTGTTTATGTGGATATTTTTTCTAAACAAGTTTTATAACTCTGCTTGGCATAAAAATTGCCTTCGGCATCGTGATTATTTCTACCTTCTGCTAAATACTTCGTAAGGGCATCAAGTGGGCAGGACATGTCTAGGATACCACCGCACCCTGGTGTATAATTCTTCTCCACAGTGATTCCTTCCACCAGTGATGCTGGCTGAGATTGCTAGCAGCAGAATTTTAGTTGTCAAAGACAATTCCCGTAACTTTTGCTCTCCCTCCCCCTCTTCTTCCCAAACAAGTGTCCCTGTGCACTGCTCCTGAGAGGGGTTTGCAGGACCTAGGAAATCTGTCCATGCTGTGGCTGAAGGTGTACAGATGGCAGACCACAGATTTATATAGCTTGTCTAGGCTGCTCTCTCCTAAGAAGATCTTGTGGTTTATTCCTCTTTGCCCTAATCACTTGTGCAGCAGAACTGTCTTTTGCAAAATATTTTGCAGAACATCTGTGGTCCTTTATAATGCTACTGACGTAGCCATGAGTGTCAAAAGGGTCATTTAGCTTTGAAAAAAAAAAATCTGAGGGTTGGCTGCTGTCATTCTGAGGGACTTGTGCTGACACTGAATCAGCTATGACAGTACCAACACTGATGCCTGCTTTTTGACTCACTCATTCCTACCTTCCACTGAAGAAGACTTCAGCACTCACCTAGGCAGCCTGTGGCAGTTCTCCATCAATGAAAAGCTGGCAGTTTCCCCCCTCCTATTCTGTTGCAGAATAATTGGCTGAATTCTGTCTTGCTCACCTCCCTCCACTTGTTCTCCCTTATATTCCCTCCCTCTCTAGTCACTAGAGATTCGTCTGTATCATTAAGTATATGTGTTCTTTTTGTTTAGAACCTGTAGAATAATTAACTGGTTCCTGTTTGGAAAGTGAGCTAAAAGGAGACACTGTCCACCATAGCCTAACATCAGTGCAGAAAGGCCAGACCAGCCAAACTGATGCTGTAGTTGGCATTAGTTTTTTTCTCAGCAGTAGATCCACCATCTCTGCTTTTTAACCTTCCCTTCCTCACACTAAAATGCAGGTACAGTGTCAGTTGAAATAAATTCTGAAATAACTAAGGAACCTAAAAATTCTCAATTATCCCCAAACCTTTATGGCAAAAGTTTTTTTCAGAGATCTTTCTCTTATTTTGCAAAATTGTTCACTCCTCAAGCCTTCTTTGAGTACTGGGTTCTCCTACCCTGCAATACTGCTGGTTACTGCTGCCTGTGAGGGTGCCTGGACCTAGAGTGAAGTCACCTCCTCCCTTGAGACAGCCACAAAAAAATGATGAAAGAATGATGTCTGTGGGTCCCTGCCAAGTTGTGCTGGCATTCAAGTAGCTGGAACTGGCTGTATTCCATTACAAGAGAGCCACTGGGTTCATCTCAGTTCTATAATTATCTTCACTGCAATCCAATAAAGCCTTGGAAAGGTTCTTAGAAAGCTTATTGTTTATAAGGGAAACAAAGGTTGATGTGAAAAGACTCTGAATCCTAACACTGTACAGCTGACCCGAGTTGTGTTGATCTTGCTTTGTGCAATTTAATGTTTTCATAACAGTTTTGCTGTTAGTATGGAAATAGACTACGTACCCTGCAGTAATAAAATGGCTGCAATTTGGAGACATTAATGTAAATGCTGTCAAATCTCACTGTAGAAAGGTCCTTTGTAAACGGGCTGTAAAATGCAGACAGATTTGGAATGTGACTGACTCCCAGTAGCCCTAAGCCCACCAACGGAGCGAGAGCAGGGCTTGAGAAATGGGCACAGCCTCCATAAGTCATGATTCAACCCAAACAACAAATCTGACCTGTACAGGACTTGGCTCATACTGTGATATTAAGATCTGACCTTATCTGTTCATACACTGTGGTGAGTTTTTTCCTACAGTTGACATTTTTCTGTGTTGCTATGAAAAATGCTTTTCAATAGAGTTGAAAGGCAAATTCCTGCATTGATGTATTCAGGTATAATTTTCTTTTCAGTATTTAATCTGTTGGGCAGTAGTCTTGAAACCCATGTAAAAAGAATGGAGGCAACCATGTTTGAATGGTTTGAATCTGACTTCAAGCCAGCTATTTAATTCCACCGTGATGCACCCTAGGAAGCAGCCTGACTTCTTTCCTTCTTCATTCCTTTTTTCCAAAGAGCCTTGCATCCCTCTGTTCCCAGTGAAGGTGGCCTGAGCAGCTGTGTGTTCAACAGTCAAGAAAATCAGGCCATTTACTTAAAGACTTAATTATGGGTTTAGGAGCCTAATCTTAGGCACCTAATTTTTGAGATCTTGGTTGTAAGCATTTTTTTTTTTTCAGGAATCTCTCTATCTTGCGGAATGAAAACATCACTTAAAGAAATGCAGGTCTGAGGGTACTTCTTAATCTCCCACCTGGTAGATATTGCACCTGCTTACTTCTTCATAGCTTTTTGCCTTTGTAGTTTACATTTGCAGCAAATGAACTTGTTCTTTGTGTGTATTGACAACCCACCGCAGAGGAGATGTCACTGGAACTGCTATGTCAGCGCTGGGAGCAGACCGAGGTGTAGTAAAAGAGGACACGAAGTGAAAAAGGACACTTGAGCTCTTCCTGAGAATATTTCCTCAGTAAAACCACATGAAAAGATGTTTCTTCAACCCACTGAGTAACTGTGGATTCATCCAGTATTGGAATAAAATGTGGATTGCAGCATAAAGGAACCGATTCCCAGCTCTGAATTTTAAGAGCATTACAGGAAGACAGCTCTGTGGTATGACATGAGAGGTATGTGGGTATGAGCAGAGAGGTGCAGAGCAGAGGTGCCAGCAGTCTCTCTTAGTCGTCCTTCCCATTGACCTGGGTAACCAAGGATAATTCAAAGGGAATTGCACGATAAGCTCCCGAGCAAGGGAATTGTTTTTCTTTGTCCTTTGTTTGCCTGGAAGATTTGGGAGACAGAGCTGCTTGCCTGGTCTGTAAAATGAGGAGGCATAGCTCCTAAAAAAACCTGCACTTCTAATTTTAGTATTCTTTTAATTTGGCATCAGATTTGCGTATCTCCAACCTATTAACCTGGTCACACTGTGTGGTCTGATCCTCCTCTAACAGCATGTGATTAAATGTGATTCATCATCATCTCTGCTAAGCGCATGCAAGTGGGAGAGCATCGCTAGCGAAGCAGATGCAGTTATTTTCATACAAGCTGCTTTCTCCTGTGGATTTAGTTTGTATTGTTAAACACTGTCATGTTGTCTTCGGGGGTCTCTGCCCCCTGATTTAGTGTGATGACTAATGTTCTTTGCTGCACTTTACCTGAGGCTCAAAGTGCTACTGGAAAGGGTGAGACCGACAGAAACAACAGGACTGAAGCATGGACATCGGTGCCTTTGAAGGAAGTCAGTTGCCTGTGAGTTGCCTGGAAGAGAACAACATTTTCATGCTTACTGGCATTCCCTGGACTTGCCAACTTTATTGAGGAACTTTTGTCTTTTTTTAAGGGCAAGGTAGGGGAGGAAAGGGGAAAGATGTATATTTGCTGATGTTTAACCAAAAGAAAGCATGAACATAAGCAAATGTTTAGCCCCAAAAGAACAAACAGTGTCAGTGAAGAGAGAGATGTAGTAGGGAGCTTCTAACTGTCTAGAGAAGAGGCGTGGCCACAAGTGATTGGCTTTTTTGTGATCCTAGTAATGCCAGCAGAGTTCTTTTGACTACAAGTAAAGAAATTTAGCTTCTTGAGCATTGCAGACTCACCTTAAAACCAAGCTGCAGGATGCCTATTTTTCTTCCTGCTGTGAGAAATGTCTGCCCTCCACTGATGCTGTGGAGGTGCAAGAAAAGGATCCAAATGTCTCCTCTTCCTTATAGCCTTTATAGGACTTTAGGCCCTGGAAAGCCAATGTTAAAACTCATTTGTTCTAAGGCAGCATTCAACAGAGGGTCTGTAATACCTGATTTCCAGTAAGCACCTGCATATGTCAAACATGTACATGCTGAAGGCCATGGAGATTGCCAGAGAGACAGTGTGAGATGGTTGTATTTTCTTCCCTATCAGGAAGTGCTCCATCCTGTCCTCCATTAGCCAAGGCTGGGGCAAGGGATAATAGGGATAAGACAAAGGGTAACAGTTTTTAATTTAAAGATAGTAGATTTGGATTAGGTATTAGGAAGAAATTCTTTGCTGTGAGGTTGGTGAAGCACTGAAGCAGGTTGCCCAGAGAAGTTGTGTATGCCTCCTCCACAAAAGTGTTCAAGGACAGGTTGGATGGGGCTCTGAGCAACCCCATCCAAACTGCAACCCCACTCTGCAACCCCTAGTTGCAGATGTCCCTGTCCATGGCAGGGAGGTTGGACTAGATGGTCTTTAAGGTCCTTTCCAACCCAAACTATTCTATGATTCTTTGATTCTTTATCTTCAAGCTTCTTTCCAGTCTGAAATGCCTCACTCTTCTGATGTCTGCTGAGGAAAGGTAAAGGTGTTTGACAAGAGCACACAGGAGACAGGTATCTCAGCCTACTGTAAGCTATACCTTTGCTTTTTCTCTGTCTTAAGTCTTGGAGTCGTGGCTATAGGAGATGTATTACAGCATCCAGGGAGTGCCGAGAGCCCAAAATGAAGCTGTCATCCCTGGGAAGGTGAGACCTGTCAGCAGGCAAGGCTGGACAAGCACTGGCACTCAGCAAGGACGTGAGTCAGATGGAGAGAGGGCTGGCAGGCGTGCGGAGAAAGCCGTGGAGTGGGAGGGCAGGAAGCAGCTGGCAGTGTAGGAAGAAGTGAGCGGTAATGGGAATGAACAGGAGGAGCAATAGGGAATGAGAAATGTCCTTGTTTGTGCACTGATATCCAGCATCCCGTTCTGCAACAGTAACATTAGGATTTCACAGAAATGTCCAAACAAATTCGTTCCTTTAATGGATTTGTTCTAATTCTTTGTTAAAATAGGAGATACCTGGGTCATTTTCCCTATAGACCACTGTTTTAATAGGATTACCTTTAGCAACCCCCCATGGGCTCTTTAATTCTTGATTCCAAATCTTCTATGTGAAGTCGTCTCAGCAGATCCAATCGAGTATATTTCACTGCGCAACAGTGGAGAGGAAATGAATTTTTCCGATGAGGGGAAAGCGCAGTGAATAGCTTGATTCTCCTCCCCAGTACCATCTGCAGTCAGTTTTGTGCTGCAAATAAAGTCAATGTTTTCCCAGGTCAGAGGTGCCTAATTATTCATAGCACTTTCATTTTCAGCAGCAGAGGCATCATGTCTCTGCCAATCATCATTCTGTTTCGTGTTTGGTTTGCTTTGCATTGCTCTTAGGTTTGCAAGTCTAGCTGCTATCCAAACTTGTCCTGTTCTTTGTTGCTTTTCCTGGGCTACTGCCAGTAGTTTTCTCAGCTTCTAAAGAGACCGACAAGAGGTCTTTGGCACCAGTATTGTAGATTTCTCCCATTTAGGATATCATGCCTGCTTAAAAAAAAAGAATGAAATGGAAGGAGGGAAGAATATGTCACTCAGTTCTCTTGTAACTAGCCAAAAAACCCCCAACTGAGTAGCATTTCACAAAGATGGATCAGTGTCATCTGTGAGTTTGTTTGTTTGTTTTTTTTTTTTTCATGGCAGTAAAGCCCAGAGCAGTGTATTAGTCAAGGTACAGCAGGGATTTGGACTTGACTGTCTTAACTCTTAGGCTGGTACGTTCCCTGCTGGTGTTTAGTGCTTCCCTTTGATGAGTAACCAGAGCTCACATCGCAGCAACCACAGATGGGATGAGAACCCAAAGAAACAATGATCCAGCCTTGTGTTTTCATGTAGTAGTAAGGTGCTCTTTGCACAGATCCCTTCAGAAATTGTTTAAGAGGGCTCCAAAGTAGATGCTGATAATTAAATTGCTAATTAAAAATGTTCCCAATGGTCTTCACTGATAATATTGCCAGAGTAGGTGAGATTTCAATTATCTTTCTATTCCTTTTAGAACTAGAAAGAAGTCCTGCAATGAGTTAAGTACCTAAGCCATAGTTGTTTCATAGCATTTAAGTGCTGACTTTCCCCAAGATTTCTTCAGTTTCTCTTTTTAATCTTTGGGGGAAAAAAAAAAAAAAAAGTTTTTCTGACAATTCTGAACTTACAGTACAGCTGCCTGGGAGCCTACTGACCTCATGGGGGTGAGTCCTCCACACAGACTGCTTCATGAGACCACCTCACCTTATTTACTTGCTGCCTTTGCTCAGACAAGAGTTGTGGAGAAGACTGTTCTGAAAAGCTTTGAAATAACAGCCACCAGAGCAAGGGATGTGAGTCAGCAAAGGGCCAACAGAGAGTGCCATCTTCAAAAGGATCAGACCTTCAAGGAGGATCTTCAAGATCAGACCTCGACAGAGACTAAAGCAGGGCTTTCAAATGCTCAGTTCTTACAGCCTAAACCAGCAGAAAACAGGTGAGCTTTCTCAAGAGGGCTCACTGCAGTTTTCAAATTTAAACGTGCCTAGTGCCTTGAATTTCAAGTAGGAAATGGCACACAAATCCAGGAAAGCAAAGGAGAGAGGATAGGATTAGAGACAGTAGGGATCCACAAAGATGTGCTCTACTTAAGGACAAAGCTATTGGCTTTCAAACAGTAATTCCAGGACAACGACTTGATGGTCCCCGTCTCTTGAGCGTAGTGATCTCTGTAATCAGACAGGTGGAAGTTTCCCCAGGTTTTGTCAACAGATCCTGTATCATGAAGGATGTGAAAGGGAATTGTGTCTAGCATGGTATGTAAATTTAAATCTCAGAAAAGTGAATTTTCTTTAGCCAAGATGAATCCTGCTTTCAGAGAGTATCTTTAGTGCCAGATGAAGTATTTTCTGAATCAGCACCTTTTAATGGTGGTGTGTGCAACAAGTGGTGATGGAAGCTAATGATGCCATATAGAAAAAGCATTCAGGAAGGATTTGACAGATGAGGCAGGACTGTAAGACTGGAAGAAAGTGAACATATGCTAAGCCAGAGTGTCTGAAGCTAATGTGATGTAAAACGACTCAGGCTAATGAAGCCTTTCATGAAATCAATTTCTGCTAAACTCTACCTGGAATATTGCTCTGCCTCTTCCTTGCATCAAAGCAATTTGTATTCCTCTGATATTTATATGTAACAGTGAAGAATGTTATAATTGCTATCCAAACATTGGTTTACTTTACACCTCTCGACAACCCTGGGCTGTGTTTGTCTCTTAAATTACATGATGTGTGTGGTACTGCTTTTTGAAACAGTGTAGTAAGTTTGGAGACAATTTAGGTCTGTTTATAAAATCAAGGTGTTGTTTGGTAAGTGTCTGTTGTTGGTTGCTTTGTAATTTTATGGATACATAAAACATTCCAGTCTGACACTTAGCATATTTACATACACAAAAGACAGTACCAAGCAGATAGTTGGACTAGAGCCAGTGGAATGGCTGTAGCAGCAAGATACATCTGTGCTCCTTCAGGCAGGATACGGCCAGTGGCAAATCTGTGTGCCTCACTCAAAGACCAAAATTATTCAGAAGAGGTAGTTCCTGAATGGTTGTGACCACTTGCTCTGAAGAGGAGACAAACAAGACAAGAGTGAAAGGGCTGCATTTATGCAATGCTTGATAGAAAAAGATCCTCTAAAATTTTGCTGCTCTATCTCAACAAAGATGACTTGTTTTACAGGATTCACCCACCTTTCTCCCTAGGAAAGAGCAAGGAGTCATGAGAGGATGAAATCATGGGAAGCTATGAAGCTAAAACCAAAGCTGTTGCTTTGTTCTACCACAATTGGATCGTGGAACTCTGTTGTCCAAAACCGTCCTAAGACTTCTTGAGTCAAAGCGTTTCCCACCACCAAAATAAAACCAACGAGAAGACCACTGGATACCTTCCAATGGACCAGCTGTACTGAGAGTTAACTGCAAAGAAACATTTCCAAAGGTTCTTGGTGGCCAGCAAGAAAAAAAATCCATGAGATGACCAAGTTACTTTAAAGTTTCTGTAAGATTAGACAGTAGTTTAAAACCCTATACAATGTTTTCTGCATTTTTTCATGAAGTAACCCAGGCTGGTCCCTGATGGGCACAGGGTAGTAGTTTTTCACTGGTCTGATCTGATAAAATTACTCCCATGTCTCCCTTGATTGAAGATGTTGCCAAAATTTCGGTGAAAGCAAGATTTTTATTGGCTAATATCTGCAAAAAATGCTGATACACAGAAATGATGTACAATTTGAGACTAAAATTGAGTTGGTTTGTATTGTCATGGTCTGGTCAGAAAAGGTGCAAGATCTCACTTTAAATGAATCTGACACATGAGGAGAACACAGATCTAACCACTGGAAAACTCCTTCCACAATCCCTAAGAGCTACCTGAAGACATGCTGAGTTTTCCAAAATATGTTGTACTGTGCAGAGCACTTTGGAAAATCTGGTCACTTATTAACTGGGGGGAGGGAGGCAGAGAGAACAGAGTCTTGACCATTGCTTCCAAGCAGTTGGAGCTTGAGAGGACCATACTCTTATTTGAGTTTTACATGTGCTCAGAAGGGCCATCTGTCTTTCCGTGACAGCAGAAGGGACGTAAAAGTGTCTATTGGCCAGAAACAGCTTCTAAAAAATCTGATCTAGTGAAAATCAGCTTTAGGGAGTATTTTTGGAGAGCTTCAGTGGCAACAAGCCCATTTTCTGTATTAGAGGATAAAACACACAATAAAGGCCACATGTGTTGATCACTTTAAAAATAAACATAGTGACCTGAGGTAGAAAGGGAGTTACTTAAGTGGAAAGATGAAATAAGAATGAAGATTCATTTCCATAGGTGGCTGGAGCACATCTCAGTCTGTCAGGGCCAAACAATCCTGCCTGCAGGGACACTTGCCAAACCCAGTGGAGGGTTCACTGGTTTATAAAATAAGAGCTTTGTTCTGCTCTGTGGTGAAGACTTGTCCTGATAAGAGGCAAAGGAAAACTATGTTCACCTGCTTTTAAAGAGAAGACACTGTAAGAAAGAGCTACAGACTCGAGCAAGCTATGAGTGGTGTTATTTTAACACCACTGTGCAAGTGAGTCTGTCTGTCTGCCTGTCTGCAGGGTAGGAATTACTCACCTGCGTGATAAAGTCCTAGTTTAACTTCTGGCCTAGCACGGCTGGAATGTCAATTCTAATTTCTCTGTGTCACTGAGAGACAAACCTGGGGGTAGCAGGGTACTTATTACAGCACCTCTCCTCAAACACAGTCATTGAGTGCTGCTAGACAATGCAGTTAAATATCTAATTTAAATTACATTTCACCTCCCAAAAGCTCCAGGAAAATTAATAATGTTACCTTTTATTTGTACAGCAGCAACCAGAAGAGGGATGTTAAGCTCATGTTACTAACCATTTCAGAGTCCTATTCCCTTTGATTTAGTAGGGTGGTAGCAGGAAGGGGTATGCAGCATCCATCTCTTTGCAGGAAAACTGCTGAACCCAGCAGCACAGCTTTTAATATAGAAATTACCTATTTTATGTAAGTAAATTATATCCTGGGCTCTGCACTTTGCCCACATTTAGTGCACCAAACACTTGATACTGCCCCTGTATTACTCCTATGTTAAAATTTTATCAACCACACCCTCATATCAAATATTAACTTTACTAATACTTTATATTAGGATTTTCAGCATATTGCCTGAAATCCTTGTTTTCTAAAGGTTCGTGGTGCTCAGGTGTCCTTATTTGCTCCCAATGTTACAGGTGACTTTAATGTGCCAATTACTCCTTTAATAGCAACCATGTGTTCTCAGTTAGAATCAGCCCACTGCAGGTTTACTCCAGCCCTGGCCCAAGCACAGGTAGTTTTCTGAGGCTTGTAAGAACTCATCATTTTTTAGCCAGGTTTCTTGGTATTTTTCTATATGTATGTCTTCCTTAGGGGTGAATGTTTTGTTGTAAATGACAGATACATTAAGGCTGCTTTGTTTAGGAAGAATTTCTGGTTTGTTATGCTGAGGATATCTCTAACTAGAGTCTCCAGCAACAGGTATGTGTTGGGGTGCTCAGGGCTGGGTTTAACTATACCAAAAAACCCCTCAAGTATTAAGAGAGATTTCTTTATCTGTATAGAAAAAGGTAAAGAGCTTCAAGCACTCAGGCAGCTGTATAAGACAGAAGGTGTAAGATGCATTATGGAACATAAGAGCAGTCCTGGGAGGAAAGAAAAAGGTATCCTTCAGGACATGTATCTCAAGCTGGAAGAGCACTGCTGGCTATAGGAGGGAATCTTGGCAAGGGTGTTGGTAAGTTTTTTTGTTTGCTAACTATGCTTTGAAGGAGTTGGTCTGTGACTGCTTCATCTTGACTACAAAACCTGAAGATAAAATGTGCAGTTGTCTGTGACCTTACTGGTGTTTATGGGAGAAGAGTGTCCTGGTTCATGTATAACTTCCATACCCCCAGGAGCATTGCTGGTTTCTGTCCCCTAGCAAACTGGATGCTTTCTCTGTCATTGCTTGCAGGGCTCTCAGAGGAGCTTTCCTTTAGACACTGCTGCTTGGAGTCGGGCATTGCTGTTACTCTCACTTGTGTTCTCTTTCTGCCTGGTGTGAAAGTAATACATGATGAATAGTAAAAGGAGGAGGAAAATTAATATGTACCCCGAATGGACACACAATCAGTTTGCTTTTTATCAGCTAAGAGTAGAATCTGTGCAGAGTATTTTGTGTCAGCTACTTTGCTAACTGACAACGTTCCCTTCTGCAACTGGCCTGTCTGAATGTGCCTTGTGCAGGGCACCCCAAGTACCCACTGTGCTGACCTGCTGATCTGGAACAGGCATCAAACCTGCACTGTGCCAGGGCTGCCAGCTCTGCTGCTCAGACCCATAGCCAGGCTCTCGCAGGTTAGCTGACCTTCCAGAGCAGGCTGCTCTTTCTGCTGCTAGCCCATGGGGAGGTTTGAGTGTGTATTCTTGACAGACAAAGCGAAATGCTCATTAGAAGTCAGGTCCTGATATCATAAAAGAAATTACACTATTGGTGCCGAACCAAGAGATCTACAAATGTAGAAAGCAAGTGCTGAGAGATAGCAACTGTGTGTCTGTGCATGCTGTACCCGTGGTCTGCAGTGCGTCCTTTGTGAAACTTGGTCATAAAAACTATATTGGATCACTTCTTCTTTGCTGATGCCAGATTGTTTCCTATAATTTCTTTTCCTTAAATGTCACGTCTGCTTATAGCTTTTAATTATCTTAGTTAAGTGGATCTGTAGCTTCAGTAAACAGCCTCGTGGATTTCACCATAAGTTTATTCTTTTCCTGATATTCATAATTCTTGTATTTTATGTTGTCATACAACTCCTATGTGTTAGCTTAAATATTTCCATCTCTACTTTTCAAACCATTCCAGTTCTGCCTTGATAACCGATCCCTCTAGTCTTGTTAATTATATTTACAGTTTGTGTATTTGGTTTGCCTATGCTGCTAGAGAGCTGTCAAGAGTTTTCAGTGGCAAGTTTCCTTGGACTACAGCTATCAAAACAGCCTGCCGGATTCCCATCTGCTGAGGAGCTTTCCTGTCACGTGCAGATCACTGTCAATAGGCTGTGTTCAGGAATTAGGATATTGCCTGCAATCCTTGTTTGGCTGACAAGCCCATTTTCTGTAACATCTTGTTTAACTTGTGCTGTGACACTATCTAAATGAGGATACATCACGCACTACGGACGGCACAGCCTTTGTTTAACGCCGTTTCCTCCCCAGAGCGCTTTCCTAGTAATGGAAGGGCTGGCTGGGGTGGTTTGGGAGTCTCTTCTCAAGGAGAAACCTTTTCTTCTCATGTGATTTACTAGGGAATTGCTCTGAGCACAATTTTCTGTAATGAAGCACGCACACATCAAAATGCTTTTGCTTATGAGTGACAGCAAGGTCCTTGAAGGTCAGGTAATGAACCAAGTAACTTAAAGAGAAACTAGGACGTTTCCCAGCTCCCTAAGCTCTGGGTCCCCTGCGCAACTGGGCAGCAAGGCTGGAGAAGCTGTACGGGCAGCTTGTGTGTGCTCCCCTGCTATGGAGCACAGGGAGGCTATCTGTACTGCTGACTGCCTTGGCCTGCTGGCAGAGCAGGTTGAAGAGAATAAGATGGAATAGTTGTGGTGTGACAGCTGCTTTAGTTTTGTGTGTGTCTCCCTGTGTGAGCTATTGCTGTGAGACTCTTCTTTCTCTAATAATGAATAATAATAGATAACTGGAGACTATGCTGTTCTCTTCATCTTGAAAAAGACCTCGAAGCTTTTCCACAATAACTCACCCCGGTGCCAGCTGATGCTCTCTGTGCTGTCATTCAACAACAGGAGAGAAGATGCTGCTGCTGTCTGGGGAAATGTGCTAAAATCCAGGATTCCCGGACTACGTTTTTTTTACTTTTTTTAAACAAGCTGCCAAGTTCATTGTGCTTTTCTCACCCGCTGGACAAGGATTAATGCTTCCTGGTCAGAGGTGTTACACCTACCTAGAGATTGCAGAGAGGTCTGATAGGCTGCTTTAGTAGAGAGGACATCAGCTGTGGAGTCCGTTATGGTTTATGTAAGGCAAGTTCTCTCCAGGTGGAATTACCAGGGGGAGATTTCCATTTTTGCTTCTGCCGTAGACAACCTATGTGAGTATTGTACATTTATTGAACAGGAAGATCATTTTGTGCCTAACAGGAGGCCACAGCACTACTGCGAGACCTTGCTGCCTCTCTGCCATCTTCAATCTCCGTGTAAGATGGCTGTTTGCAACAAATCATCTCCTCAAGTTTGACAGGTAAATGCTGAAAAGTGAATGCTAAAAATGTGTAATTAAAACAAACCAACCCTGAAAACAAAAAAAAACCCCCGAACTACCCAAACCAACAAAAAAAGAATATAAAAAAAAAAAGGAAAAAAAACCAAACCATGAGACTGAAAGCTACTGCTATTGCCAGGCACTGAATATTGCTGGTAGAGCTGTTTCCCTGGCAGGTAGGCAATGTAAAGCCATTAGGCTCTGGTACAAACTTTGTCACTACACCGATGCTCATCTCATTTGCATTTCTAGCAATAATCCCTGCAGTGAATGCCATCAGGGTGAATGTAAAGACTCCCTTTGGCATTCATGGAGCTTTTATGACTTCCAAGTCTCTAATCGCGTGTTCTGGGGTGGGTCGCTAGTCCTCTGAATCAATACTGCTAATGTGTTTCTGTAGCAGATAAAGGTGCCCGAGGCAGATGCAGGTAGGACCGTTCCCCATCAGGTTTTTAATTGCTTTGCCCTCGATCCAGCTTAATTTTGACTCTTATCATAGTGCCGTAAATGAAGTATTGGAGATTTGACAACTCCCTCACGCTTGCGTTGATTTCAAAAACAGGGCAGAACAAATGTGCCTTCTGTTAAGCTGACAGCTCTTGACATGAGCTAGGCAGCCTTACCTGACTGAAGGCTGCGGTGGCATGTTAATTCGGGTTGGGGTGAAGGATGTTGGTACCTATCTTACTAAGTTCATGCCATGCAAAGCATCTTCTGATTGAGCTGTCAACACGCAGACTGCTTCTTACTCATTAGGGTTTTTCTTTGAACTCCATAAACAATTGGAAACAAGCTGCATGAGAACAGTGCTGAGCAGTCTCAGATGAGTGCGGGTGCGCTCTAACCACTGTATGTGCAAAGAGTGAAGGCCACAAAGTGCTCTCCCGGGTGTGTTGTTTAGTCAACTTTCTCTATGACTTGCTAAAAATTCACTGCTGCCACCAAACCTCTGGCTAGTGAAGGGAGCTGCAATGCCTCAGTGATCCCCAGCACACAGGAAGATAACCAGTGGCCTGTATCTTGGTGAAGTATAAGCTGTTTTGGGGAGCAGAGAAGTAGCACTGTCTTGGGAATAGGAGTGCACCCAGTACCTGGCACTGAAGGATGTCTACCCTGAGCTGGTGCCTCAGGATACCACTAGTGAAAGGGTCACAGCAGTGAATTAAAAACTGGCACTGGCACTTCTTAAGTCTTCCTCTGATGTTAGACTGATCTCTTGAGAGAGAAAATAAAGATTAAATTTGCATTCCAGATACTGATTAAAAAGTGAAGAGACTGTTCTGTGTCGCGCATAAACTTTTGTTGGCAAACAGTGCAAATGAGAACTGGATTAATCTCTTGATTTAACTTTGTAATCATACAATCTCTGGAAGATTGCAGTGCAGCTTCCTCCTCCTTTAATCGACTTGTTCTCTCTGCAGCAGCTTCTCCTTACATAGTAAGTCAGTGGTGCTGCTGCAGGACTGAGCCCATTGCAATGCTTCATTAAAGAAAGGTGTTGTTCATCAGGGAAGTGAGATCAAATGAAGGAGAACTGATTTCTACCCTGAGCTCTCATGTTATACCTATTACTGACAAAACGTTGGACACTACTCAGTGAAGTTGTTTTTGAAGCAGTCCAAACAATTCCATTATCTAACATCAGCTTTAAATGTTATTTCCTGGGCAACATCAGAGTAATTTAGAAAAGATCCAACCGAACAAAATTAGTGTTCAGGAATCTTCAATGATATTCAAAAGCTCTGCTCAGAAAGGGAAGGTCTGACAGTCTAGAGCATGGCTCAGCACATTGTTCTTGTGGATTTGTCTTCTGGATTCAACTAAAACATCTTTGGTTTACATTTCTGAGATTAACTCGCAGGCGAAAGCTGGTCTCAACCCCTGCCTAAAGTGGATCTAGGGTTTAATCTAGGGACAAGAAGAGAAAGAGCAAGACTTTGAACCAGGATTTCCTGTCTAGTACTCTTACCTAGTAGCCAGTTGGCTACCGGCTGGCTGAAGCTGCTTCATTGTCACTGAAAAGCTTTCACTTTATTTCAGGTCAGGATGGAAGCAAAGCTGAACTCCTAC
Organism: Megaceryle torquata; assembly: GCA_024611175.1. Lineage (NCBI taxonomy): Eukaryota > Metazoa > Chordata > Aves > Coraciiformes > Cerylidae > Megaceryle > Megaceryle torquata. The sequence continues at coordinate 42,078 of JANIJG010001951.1, read as the reverse complement.
ACAGTTAACATTGCTGGGTCCCTGCTTCGAGACAAATGCTACTGACTGTTGGAGTGATCTTATTCTTTCCGCAGAATAAGAAGACTTAAAAACAGATGGTCAAGTCCCCAGTATGTGTGTATAGAGCCACTCCCTCAACATTTAAGACATCAGCCCCTGCACCACCAAGAGGAGGTATCTAAGTAGTTAAGACTTTCTCCTTTGTGGAATGTCTGTGCTGTTAAGTGTCTGTACCTGCTCTTCTATGCTAATCAAGAAGAAATTCATACCTGTCTGATACAGCATTTATTGCATCATGACTTCACCTCCAGTTCATGCTGGCTGCATAGAAGGAATCCTTCTGTGCACAAATAGCTTGAATTACTGCCTGCCCAGGCACACTCATGTCACTATTAATACAGCTATTAATAAGAGCTCTCTCTCCTAAATAGCTCTTAACATATGTCCACCCCTGTAATAGTGGCTTGGAGATAAACCACACCTTTTCCCAGGGCTGGATTATCTAATAACTGTCTAGTGCAGGTTTTCTTCTACTGAGCACCAGGACTTCAGTAGTTTATAGGTCTGACCTATTTTGCTATTGAGAGGCCTTCTGATACCTGCTCCCTGTGTTTCACAGGAAGGTGTAGGGGTTATGTTACAAGAGCGTAGCAGTTGGGTTTGGCATCAGTTTTATGAAGATGTCTTTTCTCTTACCCTAAATATATGCCAGGTATTTTCAGTAGAGTAGAATATGGAATATTGAGCTCTCTGGAAAATCACCTTTAATGGCTCTCTACCTTCAAATCCCCTGTGATGGGTTTGGAGATGGGTATATTTTTCCCTATTATCCTAGGAAAAATTAAGACCTCTGGATGTATTAACAATCTAGGGTTGCTGTTAATTTGCCATGCTATCAGTGATGAGGAACTGTAATTTCACAGAAGAGCTGGGCTATGTAACCCTTCCTCTCACACATAGTGTTTTCTTTGATCTGTATGACTTCCAGTGTGCTGGGACATCCAGGCTCCTGATCTTTCCTCCCATTACTGTTAAACTGCTCCTTTCTTCTCAGTCTGTGCTTGTGAGCCTCTGGGGTTTGCATGAGACTTTGATACCGACTGTCAGGACGCTTCTCTAGCCATGGTCCTCTCTTTGGGTGCTCCTCGCTCCCCGGCAGATGGTACTTGTTGGCCTGCACTGTTGGACTTGGGCCTTTACCAAGTGCTTGTGCTCATGGTGTGCAGGTTGCTGTCAGGGAGTCAGACAGTGCTGTCCTGAAGGGAACAGGATAAAATATAAATGAAGCAGATGACACAGTGGGAAGCGGACTGAAAGCTCAGGATGTACCAGTGTGCTGTGGAGGGCTGCCTGCTGACTAATGGATAGCCAATCTAGGCAGCAGAGGGAGGGCCGCTCTCCCCCTCTCACAGCACTCGGTGTTTACATCCGCTTCGAACACATTTAAAGAACAAAGTTAGATGGAAATACCTCCTGTTCCCTTCTGACGTGTGCTTATCTGAGCCTGCCTCTGCTCCTTTCTCTGTAGGAGAGGCTGCACTGCCAGGGTTGCACCACACCGATATAAACTCGCATTGCAACCCACTGTCAGCAAACAAACCCAGGCTGGGTTCTGTCCCCTGTCGTACATCTTGCCTTGCAAACGGGGGAAAGATGTGGCCTGGTACAAGTTAAATACACCCTCTCCTCTAGTGAATGCAGTAACTGAAGTGTTTAACAACTGAGAACAGGGAGTTTAGTGCTTCATTAATAATGCCTGAGGGGTTTGGGGTGTTCTGGCAATGGGATGATGTGTTGTCCCATATGGGGTACAGTGTTAGAGCCAGTCTGGATTGCTAGACAAAGGTGTGTCTCTGTGAAGGTGGTGAAACAAAGCTGCTGTTGTTATGGAAGAGAGAAGCAACCACCTTGAGAGTGCAAATCCCTCTAGTACCTGACAGTGTTCAATCACTGGCATTGGCTTAGTCAGCAGCTCTGGGGGAGTCCAAAGATTGAGAAGGTCATAGAGAGTGCAAGCAACTCATATATCCAGTCAGGCATGCTCCCAAAGCTAGTCCTGCTTTTGCCTGCTCTGCAGATCTGGTGTGAAAGCAAAATGGTTGGATCCTTCTGCTTAGCAGAAGATGTGATTCAATCACTTCAGAGTCTCCTGAGTCTCTTTCCTTCTTCCCAGAAGGATGTGTATTTTCCTGCAGCTCACAGGCAATGATCCTGGAGCTGCTCAGAGTAGTGCTGAGAGGAAAGCACTGGACTGTGCCTCAGCAGCACACAGACAAGTGTCCACGATGCTCCAGAAGGCCCAGTAACTTGGTGATTTGCTTCCCTAAATGGTCATCTGCTGGGTCAGTGCTGCAGGGCGAAGCCACCCCGAGGTAGGGGAGAGCAGCGTAACAATGGGATGCTGCTGTTGTCTTGTCACTGTCCATTTCTTGGGGGGGAAAAATTACCAAACCCTTGAGAGAGTGTCTTCTCTTCCTGTGTACAGAAAGGGGGCTCTTCCTCATCAGTGAGGTGTTCAGAGCTGGCGCTGGCATGAAGAAAATTCAGTTCCCTGCTATACAGTAGTTTTTGTTTAATCTCCACTGCAGTGACCAGATAGAGCTCTTTTGTTTCTTCTTTGCTAATTATCAGCTTAACTTTATCCAGATAAAGATAACATTGGAAGGACAGTTGTTTTGGGGGGGGGGAGGTGGGAACCAACAACAAAACCCAAACACACCAAACTGGACAGTAAAGACACAATTAGATGTGTTCAAATGTAGAAGGCTTCAGCCACTCTCTGTCACTCCCTTTATGCACAGGCTTCTTAATCCTCTTGTCCTGAGTCAAAAATTGAAGACCAAAGCCAGGAACTGGAAGGGGCTCCTGGGATAGAGCGTGCTAATACTGGGTACTCCTTGATAGCTTCAGAAATGTCCTCGGACATGATTACTAAGGATGTGTCCATATCACAATGTGCCTTAACCCCAGGGAACAGCTGCAGTAAGAAAAAACAGTGCTGTGCTCAGCACTGGGCGCCTCACCAGCTATGCTGTCTGCCAAATTAACTGAGGAAGGGGTGAAGCAGTCTGCAAATAATTTTAGCTAAAAATGACAAGAGGAGACACGACAGTGCTTTTAAAACACCAAAGCATTTTGCTGTAAAGACTTCCAGTTGAAAAACTGACTTTCACTAAGGAAATGTAAAGTTTGAAATTGGGGGGGGGGAAATCAATCTTACTTTTTTGAAGGCTTATGCATTACAAACGCAAACCAAAATACTTAATTTGGGTTTGATGGATGCTCTTTGGTCAAAAGCTAAGGGGTTTTTCTGTGCACCTGGAAATACTTGTCTCCTTGTTTACCCCAAAGCAAATCTGTCTTTCCACCTCCCCTCTGTGAAATCTTTCTCTGCCCCCCCCAAGTCCATATGTATTATGTACATGCAATTCTGCTATTGAAGTTAAAAAAAAAAGTCCTTTATTTGCTTATTTTTGGGTCCATACGACTTAAAGAAGTCAATCAGTTTCCATGTCATGCTGCTATGTGGAACTGACCCAGAGCAGTGTGTGAAACAGAGTTTTGTGGAGGCTTTGCCAAGCCCCTGGCTCTACCTGGCAATGCATTCGTTTGAAAAGAACCACCAAGTCAGGTTTGCCTAAAGACTGTGGCAGCCAAAACAGCCCCCCTTCTCTCTGAGGCTTTCCTTTGCTTTTTCTGATGCCGTGTGGAGAGACAATCAGAGCTGAAATAATTTCCCTTTCATTTACTGTTGCATAATTTGAGGATACTATTGCCTTTCTGAGTATTGCTGCCTTATGGACGCTCCAGTGGTGGAATTACAGGGCTTTGTTATTTACTCAGATCTTGGCAATCCTGCATTTTTTTTTCACCTTAAGGTAATTTTACTAATCATCCTTGTCCTGGATTGTTGCCATCACTCGGGTGGATTTGCTTTTCTCCTATAATTTCTGCACTTACTTAGAGGAGGAAGTGTTGCCAGAGGAGTCAGGCTATGATATGAACCCTGAAACATTTATTTCACAGGTTGATGTGTTTGGAAGGTGCTATCGTGCTGAATTAGAATAAAGCTGCTGTAATTCTGGGAAATGAATGTTGAGTGCTCAGCCCAGATTCCAAAGAGTCTCCCTGGCCTTGTCTAGACTGACTCGGAGGCAGTCTGTGCTGGACTGCTGAAATGCATTAGCAGAGGCAGAACATACTTTAATGCAGGTGTTAAAATGCACTGTTCTTTTCCCATGCTAACGTCAGTCGTCTGCCTCCCACCCCATACGTTCCTAGTCTAGACAAGCTAATGTCCATAGATTGATGTGCCAGAGGCAGCGGGTGAACCTTGAAAGGCTGGTGTGTGTGACTGCTCCTTCACCTCAAAAAGGAGAATTTGAATTTTTGAAGCGTAGAATTCCTCGTGGAGGCCAAGCTTTGTTAAACTCGACTGCAGCTAGCATCAGCGGGGGAGGAGGGTCTTATCTCTGGCTTTAACTGGTCGTGTTTGGTTTTAACTGGTCATGGTGAGCTCTGATCAGCCTGTGCCTTTTCTCCAATACAAATTGGCACAGAAATATAAAGGTACCTCCTTGCTCTGAAGCTAAGAAATAGTCTCCACTAGTCGTCTAGACTATGCTAAAAGATGTATTTAAAACCCATTAGCTAAAATGACTTAATTACAATACTAAGAAGGTGAAGCAGGCAGGATGGATCTGTATTCCGTGGCTGTAGCCTGAGAAGGCTGGAGTGCTTTCTGGCACCAGGGAAATTCAAGGCTCTGCTGCTGTGCTCGAGTGGTGTCCTGCTTTGAGCTAGAACAGAACCAGTTCTGTTCAGTGATCTTAGTTTTCAGCTCAGCCTCTTCCAACTGCCCTGTCTGAAGGTAGCAGCAGATTTTTGCAGGCGGTCTCACTTCTGGCAGTGGCAATAATCCATCTTTAGAGTTACGACCAAGGATTGGTGGGTGCAAAAAGGCTCTTGCTTATACTTGCTGCTGTGCAGACTGAAGTCACTACTAAATCTTGTGCACCACACTGGGGTGCAGAAAGTTAAAGGCCTTACCTGTGGGGAGGAGCAGCCAGGACAGGGGACCCTGAACTACCAACAACATAAAGCTGAGGGATTGACAGGATCAAGCCCCTTCTTCAATGGCTGGTGTCCCGGGGGACTCTGTCTGTTCTGCCTTCAATCCTGATCCATGTGTTCCTGAATCTGGTTTCAGAATCCAGTTCCCATCTGCTGCTGAGTCCAGTCTGGGGCTTCCCAGTGCCTGCTCCACAGCATCAGGGGTGATGGTGACAGAATTGGCACGGGAGGGTTGTGTTCTGTACATATTTAATTGTATTATTATTTTCATTCAAGCTGGTTTGTTTTCTTTTCCAATCCATACGTCCCTCCCTTCCCCTTTGGGAAGGGAGAGGGGTTAATAGAGAGCATCTGTCACTTGTTTAGTGGCCAGCCCAACACTAAACCTTGACAAATGGCCAACAGTTCTGTGCAGAGACTAAAGCAGCCTGGCATCTGGACTTCACCCAAAACTTGGAGAAATCAGAGGGTACAGAATCAGTGTGCACATCTTACTGACGCTCAGAAGCAAAAGCTGAAGTAAATAGCTTTGTTCATTCCCTACCATTGCAGGTTGTTAGGTCAACTGGCATTTTATGGCTTTAATGGCTTGTGAGCTTGTTTAATACGTCAGAATTGGTGGAACAGACTGTGTTTAAAATTCAAATAATCCATTTTCATGTGAAATCTGTGTGAGATTTGAGCAGTGTCCAAATTAATGCATGGCACATTTGAATACTGACTAATTAGACTTAACAAATCAATAAGAATTGGGCACTGGTGAGAACTAAACCTTTTAAAGAAACAGAACAGCAGTTCATTTAAAAAAAAAAAACCCTAACACTTTAAGCAGTGTTTTCCATTCACAGAGACTTTGAAATGTTGATTAAAAATGCAGTGACCTCTGGGATAAACCCTGGCTGTGATGTGCAGAGCAGCAAGTTAGTCTGAGCAAGACAACAACAGAATTTTAAAGTCCTGACTGATAAAGCACAAAGTCGAGGTCCATCACTGCTTAAGGATTTGTTTTCCAGACAGTAGCAAAAGAAATGAAGTAATTACTTTAATGACAGAGAGACTGTGTTACTGCTGCTTTAAAGTGACCCAAGGTGCCCTTCCAGGGCACAGGGAGTATTTGGTTCCATGCTGTATGAGGTTGTTTTACACATCTGAAAGATGTGGTCCAAGGAGTTCCTGCTGTGTGGTCTCAGTGAATTTATTTTTTTTTGCTATGCTTAAAGACTTTTCTAATAGTGAAGTGTCCTGGGACACAGGATAAAATCTCCCAGGGACAGACCAATGGAAGAAGACTTCAATAAAGCTTCATTTTCTGCTATTAAACAATATGGGTCTGAGAGCTTCTGTCAGAAGCTTGTACCCTGAGGCTGATTTTGCTGAAGCTTTCTTAGCAGCAGCCCACAGGAGGAGTTCTCTTTGCAATTCTGCTGCTCCAAATTGTGAACGGGAAGTTGTCTATCTAGATATCTGTGTTTCCAGGTGAAATGTTTCTGTGGTTTTCTTGCCGTGTCCTGTGTGTCGAGCATTTGACTGAGAGGAGGGTACCCAAACTGTACCAGGGACAATGGTCGGTCACAACCGGGTGCGTGACTTTGGCTGGATAACAAAGATCTGTTGTTTGTCCATACGCAAGATGTGTTTCAGTTCTTATGTGTGAAAGCTCTTGAAGATCTGAAGGCGGAAAAAATATATAAACAAATATTTTCAAAAGCAGAGCTACTGCTGTTTCCTTGTACAGTAACCCCTGGAGGTTGCAGGACTGCAGAGGTTGCAATGGGACAACACCCTGCAGAGCAACAGGAGTTGATGTGCTTTCACTCTGCATAGCCTCCAGAATGCGCCCCATTGAGCCCAGTAATGCTTTTCACTGGGAGTTCCTTGCTTGGGAGGTCTGAATGCAGCCAGGTTTTGGTAAGACAGTGAAGTCCCCTCATTTTGTGCCAGTGCCCTGACTTGCAGAGCCTGTGAGCAGCGAAGTTCCCTTCCAGCTGCTTCTCATCTGCCACGTGTGAATTATTTGCCATCATGAGTAATACTGAGCCTTTGAGAAGAGTTGGGTTATAGCTGGAACAGCTGTTTGAAGTGTTCCTTTTTTTTTTTCCTGCAGAAATTAACTCCCTGCCATTGTATTTATTTGTAACTTAGTCCTTACTGCCTCCCAACAGGATCCCACTGATACATCAACGGTTTGTGTGGCTAAATGTCCTCACTCGTAAGCATTTCAGACTTGTACTGACTGAGCATTGCTGTGATGGGAACCATGTCTAAGGAGCAAGCATCTGAGTCCTGGCCAAGGCATCTGTCTTCCTGGTGATGAGGAAGTTATGTGACTTCCAACAGAGCATTAGGATGAGGGGAGAGGAAAACTTCTGTGATGTCTTATGGGCATTTCTTTGAATTATGCTTTCTGCTTTTTGTCTGTGTACGATTGCTCTTAGTCTTGGTATCCCTGGTGGGTCATAATTGGTGGAGGCAAGGCAGGAGACTGTTGGGTGTATCACATTTGAAGTGAAACAATCCCAGTGGAGACACAGAGGAGTTTTGCTAAAGGATATCTGGGACTTCTCTGCACAGAAAGTTGCATTTTTCCTCACTAGTCTGAGGTTGCAGCTGTCTGCCTGTAACAGGCACCTGCAGCATCCCAGATCATCGCAGGATGGCATGGGAATATGGTCCAGTCTGTAACTGGATTATCACTTCTCCAAGAAACTGTTATACCCTCCAGACAGATGTGGGTGTTTTTCCTATGCTCCCTGTTGGAACAGCTTATGGAGCACAAGAACAGATGCAAGTGACAGGTTCCAAACAAAGGCCAGAATTTCTACCTTCCATCTGTGAGGCAACCCTAAGGGGGAACAGGCTTGCTTGGCTTTTTTGCATGAGATCAATTCTGCCCCAATGAAAAGGAGAACTGTGGCAGGTTTGTCTCACCGAGACACTGGTCTGGTTATCTCGAGTAATTGGTTTCTGCCTCTCCAGACCCACTTGTTTTCCTTAATACCTGTTAAATCTTTTGCTGCCCTGCTTCCCCTGGGTAAGTTAGATGATGTAAAAGCATTTTATTTCGCACTAAAGCAGACTGCCTTTCAGCTTCAGAGTAGTCACTTTATTTGACCCGTGCATTGGAGAACCCTTTCCTACTGGACTGTAACACAGCAGGATATCCCACTAGAGCTCCCCAGCTTTTCTTGGATCTGAAGCCTTTCTAATGGAAGGCACAAGGAAGGTACAGTAAAAAGACATGAAAATTCAATTAGATTTCTGTTCTCGAATATTTCCCAGAAGGCTCAGCACAATATATTGCCCATCTGAACTGTAACCATGAAGTCAGTAATTGCCCTTTAAGGGGTTGACACATTTAAGCAGCACTTGCAAACCAGTGTTCTTTTAACAAAGAAGGTTCTTCTTGCCCTCTGCCCTAGTGAGACCACATCTGGAGTATTGTGCCCAGTTCTGGGCTCCCCAGTTCAAGAGGGACAGGGAAATACTGGAGGAAGTCCAAGGGAGGCTACAAAGTTGATGAAGGGACTGGAACATCTCTGCTGAGGAAAGGCTGAGAGCCCTGGGGCTGTTTAGCCTGGAGAAGAGAAGCCTGAG
>JANIJG010001951.1:0-33311 GCA_024611175.1 Megaceryle torquata | reverse complement strand
CTGGGGCTGTTTAGCCTGGAGAAGAGAAGCCTGAGAGGGGAGCTGAGCAATGTTTACAAATAGCTGCAGGGTGGGGGGGCAAGCAGAAGGGGCCAGGCTCTTGTCAGTGGTGCCCTGTGACAGGATGAGAGGTGATGGTCACAAGGTGGAACACAGGAAGTTCCACCTCAACACAAGGAAAAACTTCCCTGTGAGAGTGACAGAGCCTGGAACAGGCTGCCCAGAGAGGTTGTGGAGTCTCTTCCTCTGGAGACTTTCCAGACCCACCTGGCTCTGTTCCTGTGTGGCCTGCCCTGGGTGATCCTGCTCTGGCAGGGGGGTTGGACTCGATGATCTCCAGAGGTCTCTTCGAACCGCTACCGTTCTATGAACAGTTAGTCCCATTACCATTCTGCAAGGTATTGCTCCTCTGTCTGAATAAGGATGCTCATGTCAGATGTACTTTCAGTTGCTCTTAATATAAATGGTCCTCTTTCCAAAGGAGAATTGTGTAGGTTTTCCTTGTCCCCTTGCACAGAACTCGGAACAGGGAGTACAGTGAGTTTTGAAACACAGAACTGGAAAAGAAATGTCTCTGTTGTATTTAACTTTATATACCTGGCACTACAGATGAGATCCTATGTGATGTGGAAATCTTGAATTTTTGGCTTTGCCTTAGGTAAATTTGTCTCAAAAGTTCCTGTCGATTACTTGTTGGGACCCCAGAGGTCTTAATGAAGATAAGATACTTTAGGATTAGGCAGGAGAAAAAATAGCTGGAGCATGAAAAATATGGCTGTACAAATTCAAATTATGTGAGAGAAGCAGGGCAGATAAGTCAAGGTCAGGGAGATGCAGTGGAGGAATTTCATCTATTATGTATGTAGATAGCTTATAATGGCTGTGTTTGTAATGGTTTGTATGCAAATCAAAATGTAATAGGAACAGTAAAAACTCTCTCATTTGGAGAACTTGGCTTTAGAAATAGAGACACCAGGAAAGAAAGAAATCTGAACTAACACAGGTGGAGTAATCCATCATCCCTCAACTCGCATCTCTCCACAAATTCACTGTTGTATGAAGGGGAGCACTGGAGGCCCTTTCTGTGACCCCTGTGACAGTCACACACTTACTGTGGTTGCCACTCATGCCATTAGTTGCTTTGAAGTTGTAGCTTCCTATGGAGGATGCCCTCGTCACCGACAGCAGGACATTGATTTTGAGAGCACAAATGCCATGTGCTATTGACTGGTTTCCCTGGCCCTCTGGGGTGTCTCATCTGACAAAGACAGAACAAGTCTGCACACACTTTCCAGAGTTCCCTTTTATGAAGAGACATTCAGTTCCCACTTCTCCTTACACCATGAAGTCAAAGCATGATTCCTTCAGTGATGTGCTGTGGTTATATCTGCCCGGTCTCGTCAGAACCTGGATTGCAGTCGGGCTGCTTTGTCCTTCAGGCTTGGTTGTATTTTTTTTTTAATAGCTACAGAGACAAATTTTTGGATATTAAACAACAAAGATCTGTTTTCTAAGTGATCCCAGATCATTGTTCTTGTGCTAAGGCATTGGAATGGCTTTTCTCCAAAAACTGAGGCAGAAGGTATGTTTTTCCTGCCATCTCCAGGTCAAATCCTTGAATTAAATACATAAATTAATGGGCCATTGATTGATATCTTTGGTTGTGACCATAAAATTGTTCCAGTGTATGGCTCTGAATAAGAAAACAATAGAAGTGCTCAACTTTTCATACGTTCTCAGTTGCCCCTTTCAACCTTGGATGGCTAAAGCCAGACACTTAGAGGTGGGCCTTATGGGGATGCTGGGCTCCTACTGGTCTTTGATCAGTGAGAGGGGAATAAAATGGTCCAATATAAGTGTAGGTCTTGTCAGCCTTCCTGTCTAGATGGGCATACTCAGTTCCTAGATAAGAACCTCACAAAGTGGGTAGACCCCCTCACCTCTGACCTGAGAGAGGTATCCAGGCTCCCTTAAATCCTGTCCTGGTCTGTGGGTGCAGCCAGGGAGGAATTACCCTGCAGTGCTAGCAAGCAGTGAAGCAGTGCTGATTTTTCTCCACTTACATTTCAGGGAGGACTTTTGTTGGTTTGGGGAATTTAGAGGTGCGTGGGGTTTTTTTGTTTGGTTGGTTTTTGCCTTGTACCTTAGACATGAGCAGAGCTACTGCTTGAGGAGTAGTTCAAAAAGTATCTGAGTTTTTGTCTAGTTCAGTCATTCTGTGATTGAGATCTGTGAACATAGGTGGAAAGTGAAAACATGGGGGGGAGAAATGTGGCAGTAAAATATCATTTAGCTTTTTCCCCAGATGAACAAGCCAGATAAGCCATATAAAAGACAAATGTGCAATACTTTCCCCCCTTATCCTGTAAATGATTGTTAAAGATGCTGTTTGGGATAGGATTAGGATGTGCAGGGAGTTCCTTGGGCAGTCTAGCAGAGCTGTGTTAGGATGTCCAGCCAGCCTGAGGCAACTCATGTTGTGCTTTAATCACCCCACAGCCTTTGCTACAGATGGAGGTGAGCACTGCTGGCTCTTGTTAGCACAGGTAATTTTCTGCACTTCTTCAGGAGTTACCCATGAGCTCTGCAAGCTGGAAAGGGAAATCCACAGGCAGAGGCTTCCCCTGGGCTGGGAGCAGCAGCTCCCTACAGTGCTTCCCCTTGCAGCCGGTGTTTGGGTAGGGGCAGCTCCTGTGCAGGACCAGGGGAGTCTCCCAGCTGCTCTCTCCGTGGCAGACACAGGCAGGGGAGCTGTAGCTGAACCTCACCCAAGGATATGGGTTACACTGCGGGAAGGGAGAGCTCTTGGGGGTATTTCTCTGTTTGCTCAACCACGTAATGCCATCTTGAGTGCACAACGCTCTGCACATTTGCTGCATTTCCCTTGCTTTATTTTTTATTTTGATTGTTGCAGTAAAGCTCATGGGTGTATCTTTCTTTTTTTTCCCCTGTTGTTTTTCATTCTAGAAGTATATAAACTAGATCTTTCCACTTGGTTTTCAATGCACTATCAGCATTTAGCATCATGTCATCGTGGCATTGCAGGACCATGATCCGCACACGATGCCGTCTCCGTGTGCGCGTTCGAGGCTCAGCAGTGGCACAGCAGTAAAGAGACACAAACAGCAGCATGCAAATATCTTTGTAAAGAATTGTTCACTTACAGGAGTGTATTTTTCAATACCTGCATGATATTAGTTGCAAATGGATTTATATTTCTGTCTATATATAGTAAGTCAAAGCATATTTGCTGTATACCTGCAGGATTATAGTAAAAATTTGGATAAAATGTACAATTATTAATATCAAATAGCTATTAAATCTCTAGCAAAAATGACACACACACCTTCCTCTTTAATTTTCACGTAGTCTTGCTTCCTGTTACAAGGAGCTTACTCAGGGTACACCTGGGGCTATTTAATTTCCCAGTTTGTTCTGTTGCACTGTAAATCTGAGCTATTTTCTTGCGAGTTGTTCCATGGTAATGTACTTCCTGCTGCTACAATGGCTAATAGCCCCTGGATAAAATCCTTTCTGTGGCTTTGGAAATAAGCTTCCTTGCTCAGGCTTGTGCTCAGAAGAGGACTCTGCTGGGCAGCAGATATTCTAGGTGATGGTGAGCTTGCATCTAAATCTCCACTAAAAGCCAACTTGAGTCAGTACCGATGAGCACTTGGCACCTTCCCCATTTAGAGGATGCGAATTGTGGCTCTCAGCTCAGGTGTTGAGGGTCAGCAGTGCAAATGAAATACCCTTCCAACTGGTCTAAATGGGGGCAGGGGAGTGTGACATCAAAACACTTGGCATCAGCATCTGTGAAAATCACTGGTAACACTGATTGCACCTCCAGCCAGGTTTCTTAAATGAACATAACGCTCTTGCTGTCCTTGCCCAGGAGTGTTCAGCAGTGGCATGTGTCTGTCTGTCCAGCTCAGAATGTGGGCCTTCCAGCAGTTCCTGTGGCCTCAGTGTCCCTTTCTTTCCCATAGATTGAAAGCTGCAGGAGGAGCGACACCCCTCTGCTGTTAGCTTGGCATTTGCTCTGGGCAGTGCAGTCACCGAGGTGGGCGATTCACCCAGCTGGCGACTGAAGATTTTTGGTCTGGACTCCCTGTGGTCTTGCACCCCTTGCAGTCTCTGACAGCACAGCATTGCTGAGCTTGGCTGCAGGTTTGGCCCTGAGCCAAGACTCTGCTCTGGGTGGGTCTTCTACCCCAACTTGGATTTAGCCAGAATGAGTAACAACTGGAAGGGATTTATTTGGGTAGTAAAGTCAAGTACAGAATTGGTCTCAGTGCTTTAACTTGGCAGGGCTTTACCATTCAGAATGCAAAGAGTTCAGCTTCATATCTGCAGAGAAACCAAAGCAAGAGGTTCTTCTCTCGGCAGTTTATTTAGCAGGAGAGTTGATCAAAGTGAGGAGGCATCACAATCTAGAAGAAATATTCAAGCTATTGTCAGTGCAGCCAGTGATAACTATGATGGCTCTGGCACAGGCTGCCCAGGGAAGCTGTGGATGCCCTGTCACTGGATGTGTTCAAATCCAGGTTGGATGGGGCTTTGAGCAACCTGCTCTAGTGGGAGGTGTCCTTGTTTGTGGCGGGGGTTGGAATGAGATGATCTTGAAGGTCCCTTCCAACCCAAACAGTTTTATGACTGGTGTGGCTGCCCCTCTCATGGCATGGCTGCCCATGACCCACTCTGGGGACAGAAGTACCTCATGCAAATGTACCACTTCCCACCCTGAGTGTCCAAGAGCTGTGTAAAGCTCACTTACCAAAAGCACAAGTTACTTTATATCAGTCTCTGAGAAGAGATGTCAAATGTTCTTGCGGCTTTCTTCTCTCAGGTACTGGGATGTAAGGATGAAGGTGGCCAGGGGTACTTGTTCTTTATGGCTTTGGGGCTGGGCAATCTGCACAGCTATGTTCCCACTCGTGTGAAGACTAATGGCACAGAGACTGCTCCTTCGGGGGTGTGGGGGACAAGACAGTTGATTGCTTCCTGTTACACCTCTAACAGTGCCCTCTGTCTGAGTCGCAGGTGGACGCGAGCGTGGGGGGCACAAGCACAACACTGGGGGTAGCCAAAGGGTTGGAGGTGTGGCCAGCAGGGCTCATTAACCGCGTGGAGCCGGGTCCGGCACGTGGCACAGCGCCCTGTGTACGGGTTCTTCAGCCGTTCCTGCCCAGGCCTAAGCTGGACACTCCTGTGGTTATCGAACTGGTTTGGCAGATGTGCTGGCAGTGCCGTGACAGACCCTGTAGTGGGGCCCTGCTCAGTGCTGCACAGATTGCTTCCCTTCCACTCCAATTCACTAACAGCTTTTCCTCCCAGATGAGCTATGGTTACAAGCCCGTTCCAGCAGCATGGGCCACTCTGCATTGCTTTCAGAAAACTGAAAGGGTTCAGCAGCACAAACAGAGACTTTCTACAGTTCTCAGCTTATTTGGAAGCGAGTTCCTTAAATTGCTGAGGAGAACTAGATCTGCATGTTTCCAGGTGGTGTGCAGGACAATGGCAGAGAGATTAGAGTTTCCCACTGCCCCATAATTCACTGATGGGGAGGGACAAATTTTTTTTGGTTAGGCTTTTGTGTAGATTAAAAAAAAAAAAAAGGGAAAAAACCCCCAAACTTTCAGCAAGGTATTAATGTCTCTAATTCATTCTAACTTTTTTCCTTGCATTTTGATCCTCCTCTGAAAATAAACTATAGAAACCTTACACTCTCTTACTCAGCAAATTGCTTCCCTTTGAGCTCTGAGAGGCGAAGTGACTAAGTCCTGCTGCATTTTCTTATCCAAGTAGTAATACAAAAAGAAATACGAACAATTCCATTCTTCCATTGACCTTTGGAGGTTTCACAAACTGGACTTGAATTCAGAGGCTTTGGAGATACCTTGAGAATCCCAGTTCTGACACAGAAAAGCTGTATCTGGACCCTTCTGCCTCTGAACTTTGTGGTATATGGGGGCACTCCTCTGATTCTGTTCAGAAACTCACTTTTTGAGTCAGTCAACATCAAACAATTTGGACTTCATCAGTGTCTCGAGCCACAGTTAAAAAGGATAATTCTTGGCATCAAACGTTGGGTGAAACGCTGTAATGTGCCCCTAGACTGGAGGGGCTGGAAAAACAGCTCGATTGCAGTCTCATAAAACTGTAGCTGTGGGAGTAGAATCCTAAGATCCAAAGATGCTTAACAAAAATGCCAGTTGCTGCTCAAGGAACCGGGCGTGAGAGGAAGGACAACAAATCTGCTGGTAAAGAGAGAGGGCCAAATGTGCGGTCAGTAGAGTTCTGCTGAGGCCCCCTGGACATTAAAAGTATCCAGGGAGCTCAGGGGACAAACACTTCTGCTAAGAATGTTCTGACACTTCCCAGTGTTCAAAACTGGTAAAAAAGCCCCAGCTGTGTCCCCCCCTGTTTTGGTGAATGGTCAGATCTGTGCCTGGTGTCTTACAGGTTGGATTGAGTGAGTCATTCATCACCATGTAAAACTGTGTGGGCACCATGAAACAAAGAGGCTTCCTAAGCATTTAAAAGCTCTTTTCTTATTTTTCTAATCTGAAATTTACAGTTTAGCTAGAGCCTAGAGTCAATTTTCAGCTTCTCCTCTATCACACTTCTGACTTGGAGAAGTTCAATGATGGTGCAAAGTGAATCAAAACAGCCACTTCATCCTGTGAATGACTTTTGTGCAGATTTACATAAAGCCTGGGACTGTATTGTCCAAAACCAGGTGGAGTTACAGAACAATACAGTCTTAGCTCCAGAGTGATGTTCTTTCTCCTGGATGTACTGTTAGTCCCACAGACACTGACGCATTTTCAGTGGGGTTGGCATCTCCATATATCACAGATCTTAGTCTTTTGTATTGTAAATCTGGAGCTGCTCATAAATCACAGATGGACCCCACCAGCTGAATGTAAACTCTGCTCCTTTCCCCTCCTCCTGCCAGGACAGTCACTTTGGGGCGTGCTTCGTGAGGATGGAGTGTGTGTGACAGTGATCAAGAGCGACCATTGTTACCCCCGTGTGTTTAAGATGCCTTAGCTCCACCCTGTGTGAGTAGGAGCCTGTTGGTCCTGCGTGACAGATGGTGCCCAGTGCTAGGAGAATGCCGTGTCAGAGACAGGCTGGACTTCGCTGGAAACTCAAGCGTGCCAGAGATAGCAGAAGTGTCAGGCAGAATTGCCTGGATCTCCCCCCTGGATCTTTTCAGTCAGCACAAAAGAAACTAAACAGTAACTGATGATTTAGAACCCTGAAATAACCTTTGCTTGAAAATCCCTGAAGGATCCTGGTGGAAGTGAACTGTTAACCCAAAACATCTCCCATCCTGGGGAGAGGGCAAAGATCACTTTCTGCTAGGGAGGAGGTGTTAGCTCTTGCTCACCTGTCTGGCTGCCCTCGGCTTCCCTGGCAGGGCTCAAGCCAGATGCTCCCAGCCAGGCCCTGGCACGTACCCTACGAGGCCCAAGGACAAAGCCGCGCTAGGGAGAGGTCACTGAAAGGCTCTGCCTGAGGGGCACCTCTAAGAGCTGGTTTAGCTTTGGTTTGTCCTCTGATTACAAGTAAGGACTTAAAAGGGAGTCGGTGTGAACTGTCAGCAGCTCGTGGCTCGCAGCAGCTGCTTGTCAGCCTTCATTTAGGAAGTGCACAGGAGTGGTGACTCCCACTTGTGTTGTGTGGGGACCGAGAGGGCACAAGCCTTTGTACAAAGGTAAATGGAGCACTTTGACATTTGCACCTG
Source organism: Megaceryle torquata (assembly GCA_024611175.1). NCBI lineage: Eukaryota > Metazoa > Chordata > Aves > Coraciiformes > Cerylidae > Megaceryle > Megaceryle torquata. The sequence continues at coordinate 25,555 of JANIJG010001951.1, read as the reverse complement.
CGGTTACTTAATGTGCATTGACCTCCACTTGGTAAGAGACCCAACTAAAAACCTCTGCACAAATCCATGGAATGTTTTTGCCTTTTTTTTTTAAAGTCCCATTACATGGAAACCAGAGAATTGAAGGTATGTTTTTTTTACGAGTTTAGCTCATAATGATCCCTTTAGAAGCAAAAAATTGCAAAGAGTATAAGCTGAGAAGCAATCCTGGGACTTTATTGGGGACAGATGTGCAGGAAACACCCACCGTGATCAATACCTGTCAGCAGAACACTCTTGTCACGTAGCTGCCAGGAGTGAAACAGCTGAGGACTGAAGTTCAGTGTCATGCAGAAGAAAGCCCTTGTGAAGCTGTATCGGCCACTCTGTGCTTCCCCGACAGAGCAGAATGGATGGTGACAGAGCAGTATTTATATCACTTGATATTTTATTTAGTGCACATACATATTTTAGCAAAACCCTGCTTAGCTCCCCCAGTGGGTATCCTGCAAGGCTTCACCTTGTGCCTCTGAGTGGCACTCTTGGTAGCCCCAGTGCTTCTTGTGTAGCAAAAGAGGAGAGTTGCTGCCTTGGCCTCCAGGACAAACTGTCTTCCCTTTCTGCTTCCCTACCCAATCACTTCTCTGACTGTTAGGTGTAGGTGTGTGTTGCTAACCATGGAACCACACCCAAACTCAGCACCGGGTGTAGCCCTGTAGCCAGGCACCTTCTCACTGAGCCCCTGCAACTCGGTGGAGTGACTGGGCAGCTGCCCCCTCCTCTTTTCCATTAGAGTAGCAAAAAGACAACAGTGTCCTCACATTGTTCTCCTATTCCCTGTCCCAGGTAGGAATTCTCTGTTCTCCCAGCCCGATCTGCTTCTTCCCCCCACTTCAACCCACCTAATTCATGTCATTTATTAACTTCCAGGATTTTCATGAGCAAGATCAATAATTTCCTTACACAGTAAGTTGTACTACTCTTGTTATATCAAATCTGCACTGATGTCAGCACTTAACGTGAAGAGGATCACATTGCTGGGCAGCAGGAAGGGATTTGGAAGTCCAGGATGCTTGTGGCTATTGAGGATAAGGTATCATTGTCACCTAGAAAAGATGTTGCTGCACCCTCACCGTGTCTGCCCTGCGCTGGGTGAAGAGCCCTGCAGCACTCGCTGTGCTCCCTGCAGTTCAGGGCAGGTGCTTCACAGCTCTCCACTGGCTCTTGTAGGTACCCTCTCACTGGAAGCAGAGTCCTTAAATCTAAACCAAACCAAAAATCCAATGGGCAGCAAACTTTGCTCTTACTTTTCTGCATTTCTTTCTGCACCTTTCTTACATGAAAGCCTTATGTAGTTTGAGGAAGAGCTGTCCTATCTGTCACTAAGTATACAAAGGTTATCAAAACAAAATGCCATGAGGCATCTACTGCTCTCCAGCATCCCTCTGCAGGCTGGTTTTCGGAGGAAAGCTCTGCTGTGGCAATGTTTCTGTTTATCTTCGGGGGGGTGAGAACGTGCTCGTAGGCCTCAAGTGATGAGAAGCTAGAGCTGAATTGCCCTGTAGCTGTTCTCAGCTGGTAAATGCAGCTGTACCTTTCCCCTCTCTTATTTTTCATAAATATAACAGCTCCAGTGGCTGGCTGCAGATGGGTTTTGTGAAAGCTTGAAGCTGCCTGTTGGGGCGTGACTGGCAGCTTCTCCACAGCTTAAAGTACTGCAAGGACCTTGTGGTCTTGCTGAAGTTCCATCCAATCTCGATCAGAGGGGCATTTCTTGCTCTGGCTTGGAGTGTTCCTTCACTCTGAGCAGACGGAGCAGCTTGGGGCATGTTCTGCCAGCCAAAGGCCAGACGCTCAGTGGGCTGCCTCTGCTCTATTAACTCTCTGGCAGTAAGTTTACATCTAGGAAGATGTTCTTCATGTATTTATTTTGCATTTATTTTTCAAAGAGCTCACCCTTGGTACCTTTCACTGGTCCTGGCCTGCTGCTTTACTGGGGCCTCTTTCTTCCAGCCAGCACAAAGATAGGAGCAGCTCTGTGGACTCCATCCAAAGCGTTAAAACAAGGCTGCCAAACATGTGCTGCCTGTGATGTCACGCTCAGTGGCCGGTGTTCCATCTGTGACTGGGATATCCTGACCTTTTCCTTGCGGATCCAGTAGCCTGGTTTCACCTCGCACATTTATTTTCTATTACACTTTTTTCTGCTGGGCTATTTTAACCCAGGAGATCTCTTTACAGGTCCTTGTAACCAGGTCTTCACAGTGCAGAAGATCATACCATAGAGTTGACTCTGTCTCAACGATACCCTGGCTGGGGTCCTGCAAAAAAGGGAAGATTTCTTTAGGTCACCCCTGTCTTGATGATGACGATGACATCACTCTGTGGTGTCTCCCTGTAAAGATGAAGAAGTTCCAGTTGTTGTGGAAAGGTTGTGGGCTATGGCTGTTAGCAACAAAACTGAGAGGTAATTGAAACTACTTTATCAACAGGGGAAACTGTTTATACAGTGATGATAGGTGAATAGCTGATGCTATTGTACATCATGATGCGGTGATGCAGATTCTACTGAGAGATGCTGTGTCAAGGCATCTTGTGAATAACAGGATTGCCCTTCTCTCCTTTTCCACTCCTGCTTTGCTCAGGACTGGAAGAAAGGGAGGAGAAACTGTGGATAATAAAAATCTAAAGTGTCTGGCACACACAAAAGTTACCAGAAGCAGATGGTAAAAAGATAAATGACTGGGAATTGGCAGCACACCTAGAATGACTCCAACCTCATCAAAATGAGAAAGAGAAGGAAAAATAATCAGGGTGTACCACTTTGAAGTGACCCTGGGGAATCTTTACATTTGCTGGAAGATTTCCTAAACCCTTGCAGGTAAGTGAACAGTCCTGAGGATGCAATCTAGTCCAGTGCCTTCTGGTGGAAAGCGAACACCTCTCTGGAGGATGTGGCATCAACACCAATGTGTGGATGGTTCTTCCCTCCTCAGTTTCCTTTATGGGAAAGTGATGTGAAAAAGATTTTTCCCTTCATGTTATTTACATGTATCCCTTTGATTTCAGTGGGAATAGCAAGATTGAAATTAAATTTATCCTTCTTGGCATTAAACCCCAAAGCAAGCATGTCAAAATCAATCTGAACAAGAACCCCTCGGGAGTATAAAAAGTGAGGAAGAAATTGTTTCAGCATTCTGAATTCTGGCCATTGATTTTTGATCTCCTTCTATATTTCTGTGCTGGTGAAGTGTACGTGTTGAAGAGACATTGGTATCCCCACAGCGACACCCAGGCTGCTAGCAATCTCCTCCTGGAAAACTCCTCAAGACTCACTAGGGCTTCCTCCAAGATTATAGATAGATATATATAAGGAATTATAGCAGGAAGTTTAAGGTAGTCATTTTCACAGGCCTTGGAGAAGCCCTACCCTGAGACACCCTTCCTCCGTGGCACTGTTGGGTCTCTTAAAGTTGGTTATTCTAAGATACCTCCCTACCTCACTCCTTCCCCAGTACAGTGGAGTCACTATGCCTATGTGTCCCTTGTAAAACAGGGACACCAGTGTCACTGGGTGTTTGTGAGGCTGCGGAGAACCAAAAGCATGAGCTGGGCAGTGGCTAAGGTAATGAAACCCGTGGAAATAACAGGGAGAAAATGAGGTCTAACAAAATGCAATGGGCTGTGAGAAGCGGTACTTGCTAAAGCAGCAGCGACTGAGGTGCGTGCTCCCATTAGCTGCCTTTAGAAAAATCCCATGCGAAAGTCTCGGGGAGCCTGCCTGATTTGAAGGAAGGAGGCCAGTGGGAGTCTTGCTGTAGATGCTGCTGTAGATGCTGCTGTAGATGTAGATTGGACCAGAGTCCGTGTCTCTCTGGTAATTTGTTGCAGTGAAATTTTACTGGCAGCATTAACTGATCTAATTCTATGGATTGCCTTTGTGAAACCAAGCTATCTGCTGGCTGGTTAAATGCCCACAGACCCAGCCTAAGACTCTTGCAAAGGCCACTGCTGTGAGTGATGCTAAATCTTCCAGGTGAGGGTGATGTGGATTTTTTTTTTTTTACTGAGTGGGGAAGCACTGGAACAGGCTGCCCAGGGAGGGGGTGGAGTCACCATCCCTGGAGGTGATTTAAAAATGTCCAGATGTGGCACTTCAGGACGTGGTTTAGTGGTCCTGATCATATTTAGTAGATGTTTGGACTTGATGAGCATGAAGGTTGTTTCCAACCTTAATGTTTCTATGTTGTATTCAAGGTTAAGCGGCTGATTGAAATTCATTCCTAACCTGAAATCAGTGTTCTCATTGACCAGTACTGTTGGACTGTGTGTCTCCCCATGGCGTGGTGGTTCTCTAGGACTGTCAGGTCGCTCCTTGTTCACCAAAGCCCACTCAGGAACCAAAGACACCTGCAGTGACCTGACCTTCCCTGTGGTCTTTGACACAACAGCTGGGGCCTGCCTGGGAGGGGTGCGTGCCGTGAGCGCTGGGGGTGCCTCTGGGCTGCAGGTCCAGCGTGTGGGTGTCTGTCCTCGCAGCAGGGGATGGGATTCAGGCAGTCAGGCTGTATGTCAGCTGCTGAACTGGGAGTGGCTCTTAGAGCAGGGGTGCTTCCATCCCTCCCTCGCTCGAGGAGATGCTTTATTTTTGTAAAAAACCATACAAATAACTGATGTTACTTTTAACCCAAATAAATTATTTTAATAGCTTCAAAGCAGTAGCTCGAGAAAAAAAATAGCAGATGAGAAAACAAAACTGAAAGCATGTGAAAATCCCCCTCAGCCCTGCGTGTGACTTGTCTTGTCCCTTTCAGATGGTACATACGGCCAGGAACAGCCCTGTGATGACAAACCTGGGAAGAAATAGGATGTTTTACAAACAGCAAGTGGCTATTGGGGTTTCTGCTCTTGATGGAGGAGGGTTGTCTGAGGGAGGACTGATGGGCATTTGGCAGCTTTTGTACATCCGAATCAAGAGCCAGAGAAAGTCAGTCACAGGACAGTCACAACTTAAAGACAGATTGGAAAGATGTCAGCTGGAAATGCCTGGAAGGATCTGGCTGTTTCCACTCCTGCCTGGGCTGAGGATCAAGTTGTGTGGAAGAAACTTTAGCTCTTAAGAGAGAATAAGGTTGCCCTTACCCATCTGAATGGGCTAGGGAGAAAAAATTGAACAAGGCAGTCTCTTTTGGGAGAGTTCATGGACAAAGACCGAGGAAAAAGCACCTCTGCAAAGTTAATAGTTTTGAAGTGACTCTTCCCTTTCTAATAGGTGGCAGAATTTCTGTAGAAAAGCTGGAATACTTTGTATTCTGTGCACCCAACCACTCTGCCTGTAACTTGAATGATTGAATTATTTATTTTTTTAACATATCTGGTGTTAAATTCTACTTGCCAAGTCTTGTATGATGCTTACGTGTTCTGCAGGTACGTGACTAATGTGCAGCTCAAAGTAAACTGAGCAGCTGTTGCATTGGCTTCCACCAGTGTCTCTTATTCTGATATCAGGAAAGGTATTTTAGAAGAGAATTTCTCCTTGCTTTAAAGAACATCATGTGATGCCAGGAACAGAGAGAGTTTGAGAGACTGGTTGCAAAGGAATTTAGGTGAAAATTCTCGCTCACAAATGGACCCTCTTTCCTGCAAATGGTCTCATTCTTGGCATCACTGACCAGCATGCAAAGACTCCTGCTACTATCCCTATGGTTTAGACATCACCCGTGAGGGCTCTGCAGGTTGTCTGGGGTCTGCCTTTTGGCTGAAACCCCAGACTTGAAACCGGGAAGGAGAGCAGATCCTTGGAGTTAAGAGTAATGGGGAAGACCTGCTTTGCCTCGTACTGAGCAATAAAATGTCTTTTCCAGGCTCCTTTGCCCACATTTCTCTTGCTTTTTACTGCATCCTCTGTACAAGGAGATTATGGGAAATCCATTTCTAAGGCAATAGCAAATTATGAGCCATTGATCACCTGGAAATATTCCTGGTTAGAAAAAGCAGAGAGTCAATTTCTGCCACATCTGTCCTTGGTCCCCTCCCAAGGACAGGTCTAGCTAGGGGAGTGGAGAGGACGATGAGCTGTCTGCTGGTGTCGGTGGAAGGGGAGAGGAAACAGGAGAGCTTGGGTAAGAGCATCACTCGTGGTTTTGCCCCAAGACACTGGTAATGATGGGAAGGGTGTGCAAGTGTTTGTGCAAGGAGCCAAAGTTACTCTCATAAAGCCAGTAACCCAGTTAAGGACTTTCTGAAGCTTCAAACAGAGCAGGCTACGTTTATCTTACTGTTTTAACATTTTCCTTCCTTAGTTCCAAAGACTTTTATGCCCCTGCTGTAACTAGAAGCGAGGTACTGTTCATGCAGAAGACGGAGGGTCAGTTCAGGTCTCATAAGGTACAAATACTAGTGCTTCATATGGCACTGAACTACAGGCTGGACTGACTGAATTCCAGATCTGCCCATCCCGCTTTTTCTAGATGCTTCTCTTTGCTCTGCCTGATCTGTTGAGATGGTTGGTAACACATTGATCCAAAAGAACTGAAGTGTAACTATTGGTTCTCAGCAGAATGGGGGCTTAGATTCAGAGAAAAGTTGGAGATGCTGCTGTAAATGCTCTGGCCTCATAAATGAGTGTGGCAAGTTAAAGCAAATGAATCAGCGTGCAGCATGCTGTGCCTGCCTGTAACTCTCAAGCAGTACCAAAGGTCCCGTTGCATGCTCTAAAAATATCTTGTTTCCTCAAAATGCAGGCTGGGGTTTTGATGAACTTTTGGGTTTTTTTTTGGCTGGAAGACACTTCTTTGAAAACAAAGCATGGTGTAGAAAACTTAAGAGTGCCCACAGCAGCCTCTACAAAGTGCTAGACATCTTCTGATTAGATGAGGATAATTCTCCTCTTTGTTCTTTACCCTGAAGCGAGGCTGCCAAGGAAACTGGATTGGAAATGGTGTATTTTGCCAAAGGTACAGCACTGCAGCACCCAAAGCAAGCTCCTCCTGGACTGCTAGTCCCCTGATCTGTGCAGCACAGCTCCTGAGGTGGCATCGCCAGTGGGAGCCGTTCCGATACCCCCTTAAGGCTGGTTGTGTGAGGTGTTCCCCAGCTCCTCTCAGCACAGGCTGCTGGGGTGAGCTGTTAGTACCTAACAGCCTGGGGAGGTCCCTCCTCATCAAGGGGTGAAGCACATGGAGACAGCAGAAGGAAAATTCAATTTGTGAACATGTTCAGAGTTAATTATTAAGCACACAGGGCTGGGTGTGCATTGGATCCCCGACAGAGCAGTGGCAATCACTCTCTGCCTGGCCTGAAGACCAAGGCAGTAGGAGAATATGATGCAGATAAAAGCTTGTTTTGACTATTTCCAGGTTATCTGGACAGGTGACCGGATTTCTTCCTTCACCTGAGCTCTGTTTGCAGTGGCAAAGGGATAGAAGGGAGAATGTGTTCTCTTTTTTTTTTTTTACTTTTGAGTTGTAGACATGAAGCAGAAGAGGAGGCTTTGGCCCAAGTTATGGTGGTCAGTTCAGTTGGATGGGCTACATGTGGAAATATGTACGTTCCTGACCTTCTGTTGGCACATCCCTGTGCATGCCATGTAGCAATCAGAGCTAAGGCACCGTGACCGTGCAGTTGTCTTTACAAGTGGTGCATTGGTTCATTAAAGAAACTCAGTATCAGGCATGTCCTGGGTCAAGTCTTATTTCTTTATCAAGTATCCAGAACTCGTAAAGCATCGGACACGCTTAACACAGCACCAAACACAGCTTTGTATGTCTGTGCCACCCTCCACCCAGAAAGCTCAAAACTAAAGCCTGATGTGTTTTTATCTATTGACCCACGGGAGGATATTTTAAAGGCAATTCCATCTGGGTTACAGGAGCATGATTGTTTTAATTGGTTACTACGATGCTGGTGGATGTCTCTGAGGAGACTGTCCCAAGTTCTGATGTGTCTGTTTTATCTGGGTTTGTAGGCACCTCCCCAGTTCTGACCCCTCCCGTGTTTAGTCTGCGGGAGGCACAGAGCAATCCCTTGGAAACCTGCATGTGCTTGAGCTTAGGAACAGCTAAAGCAAGGTTAACATTTCCTCTGAAAAACCTTCTTTGCTTTCTGCAGAAACAGGCTTACAAATCAGTGAAACCAAACCAGGCTTGTGTAGTTCAGATCCGAGTCCCACATGTCAGTGGAAGGCTGCCAGGGTTCCATTTCATACACTTGTTTTTACCAGACAAAACCCACATTTTACTGGGCCCCGACCAGCACAGTCACTTTTTCACTTCAGCTTAGTCGCTCTTCTCCTTCGGACGAAGCCTAAACCACTAGAGGTCAGGGGAGGGATGAGCAGGGATACCTTCTGAAAAATGGAGGTAAGGAGAGAATTTGACAGGAAGATTATTTTATTTCTTTTTCCATGCCTGTATCATCCAAGTGAATTTTGATAGCCTTGATTTTTAGCTAGTCCCCTGGGGAAAGCCCAGGATTGTCACTGGCATTTGACCTCTCTATTCAGTCCTCAGCTTGGCTACAGGCTTACAGTGAGACCTTTAGCAAGTCACCTAATGGCTCTGGGCCACAGACCCCATCTGTCATGTTAGGATTCCTACTGCACGTTGTGTTTTCTTAATCCACATGAAGCACCACGTGGCAGGGATTGTTTCTCATCATAGGTGGGAGAGGTGGTGGGGAGAATGGGGCCCCACCATCCACTGGGGCTGATGGAAATGCCCATAACTCACCACCTCTTTTATCTCCAAGCATTTCTTTCACCTAGAAATACTTGCAGACCAACCTGGCCCGAGGTTCAGCTGCAGGGTGAAGGCTATTGGGTGGAGATGAAAGACATTTCCCAGAGGCTCTCTTCTAATTTTTTTTTTTTGTTTTTCCTACTTTCGTTGTTCACTTGGAGCACGTTGGGTATATGCAGAGAAGTCAGTCTGTGCTCGCCAGATTAGCTCCCTTGGGCAGAAGACAGGGGACGGGGGATCTTGCTCCTCGCACAGCAGTGTCCCTGGGTGAGCTGGAGGTGGCAGATGGCCATCCACCGGGAGAGGGAGCTGCGGGTCCTCGGAAGGAGCTGACACGGTGATGTGGTTACACGGGAACGCAGGAGCTGGGCAGTGCCTGGTCCCACCCCTCCCTGCAGGACAGTTTGTTACCTGCACCTGCTTCTTCAAAGGCTGGAGTGAAGCCAGAGGGGAAGGGGAGCCGAGAATATGAACAGATATTGGTCTTTCTCAGGGCTGAGATAGGTGTTTATTCCCACCATTGTCCTCAGAGCCAAACAATGAGGCTCAAATGCGAGTGGCTGGTTATTCTGCTGGGCTGCCTGGCTGGGATGGCCACAACAGTAGTGGGTAGAGGAGAGCGAAGAGCATTAGCTTTGGGAACCCTGTCCACGTGGAAAGGGACACCAGCACACACCAGGATATGCATTTAAACTGTTGGGATGGAGCTGGTGTAACAACAGTCTTCACAACATGAGTGTTTTCAAATTGCTTTGAGTCCCCTCCCCCCTTCTACTTGTTCTGTCAGTTTTTACAAGAAATGTGGGCTGATGCAGGGAACCCTTACGACTGAGGCTGAGCACAGCCACACAGGGCACTGTACAGGGACGGAGCCCCGTGGAGTACTCACACTCTGCTCCTGCCTTCCCAGGCTGAGCAAACTGCGTCTCTGGCTCGTGTACGGGGCACACGCTCCCCCAGCCTGCTGAGGGCTGTGAAATCAAAGGTGAGGAAGTACTGGAGGGGTGAGTCGTGTGATGAGGATCTGGGATTTCTAATGCATCTGGTTGCTCACAGTATTCTGCAAGAAACAGTGTTTCCTTGTTCCCACAAGGCGGGTTGATTGCAATACTCCAACCTTCTTCCCCTGTTTGCTTCATGGTAATAGGACTGTGACCTGTCCCCTGCGGGTGGAGGAAAATACTTCACATATTTTTTCCTCATCGCTGCTCCTTTGCTGTATCTCTCGGCCCTGGACTCTTACAACTTGTGGCTCCTTAAACTGCCACAGGGAACACTCTTCTGAATAGTATATTCTGGGTTGCTGTGTGAAGGGAAGGACTCTGGCTGCTGTGGTACCAGCAGGAAGCACGCTTTCTCATAGTTCAAGAAGTGATTGCTACTCAGAGGAGCATTAGGCACGTGTGAATGATTGCACCCACAGCTTCAGTGCTAGTGCTGCTCGTTCTCCATCTGCTCCAAGGAAGATCTAGGAAAGCTGCCAGGAAAATATAGTAGTAAATAATGTTTCTGTTTCACCTGCCATCAGAGACGTGCAAAGTGGTTTGAAAGCTACGCTGAAGTCTGCTGCCGCTAGGAAACGGGAGCTCATTCTCATGCTTTCTGGTAACATGCATACTGGGAGGTGTGAGGAGAAGACTTAACCCTGGGCAGCGTGGACCTGATGGAGTCTGTCTCTATTTCCAGGCTTGCAGTAAGAACTCGGTTATGGGAGGAGCATTGAAAATCAGATGGATGCCCCAACATGGCAATGTCAATTAACTGGCACTGCTACCAGGTTGCTAGTGAGGTCAAATCTCACCATGATGGAAATGTTTGTGCTCCTGGGCTTGTTCAACACCCAGCGCTCACCGTGTGGGATACTGCCCCTTCCTTGGCACTCCATGGCCATGGCAATTCTCCATCAGGACCCTGGAGTAGCTGTCACAGTTAATGTCCTGAGAGGTTACTGTTAGTTTCATGAGAGGGTGCTGCTTCATCCCAAGTTCTGTGAGGCTTTTCTGCATTTCTCTTATCAGACCTCTTACAATCACATCCTTTAGCTAAAACTCTTGGCTACTTCTCTGCTCTGGTACGTAAATCTACAGCTATAAAATGTTTTGTCCTTGCAACAAGTGCCATGGAAGGAGCCTGCTCTGATTTACTCCAGTGCCTTGGAACACCAGCCTCCCCACAGGGCAGACCGTCCTTGCAGCGCCACAAGCAGCATGCTGCTCCCAAAGGGAAAGGGTTCAGGCCCTCTCCACTATGTGGACCCTGCCTCTCACCTCACAAGGAAATAATCCCTTTCAGAAAAAAACCCCAGAAAAATGAAAGTCAAGCTGTGGATGTGAAAGGCCTTGACTAAAGCTTTCCACCCAAAGGCACAAGGACTGTGGGCAGGTGGCTGTGCCCTGCAAAAAGCCCATAGGTTCTGTGCTTTACCCAAGCTTATGTCACAACAGGTGGGCAACAGCCCGTGGCGAGCTGGTTCCAAGGGGATTCTTGTTTCTAACTGGTGAGGACAGGCTGAGAGTGGGCTGTCTGGAGGCTGCCATGGAACCTGTCAGTGACTGGCTGCTGTATTTCACAGCCTTATGCGAGGTCTTGCTGTGCAGTTGGTTCTGGTTGCTCCTTGAGGGCCAGCTGCTCATCTGCTGTTTGTTTTGTTTTTTTCACCTTGCTGCTTTTAGGATCCTTGCAATGCCCAGGCTCACAGCTGGTGCTAGATCTAGCTGTGTGTTAGAGGCCTGACATCTGGTGGGTAGATACCTTCCCATTGCAGAACACCCAACCTGGAGCTCTTCACCACTATTAAAGACCAGAAGGACCAGTCAGGTTGCTGGTAGGCGCTTTCTGAAGAAATCCCTTCTTTCCACACCTACAAACCTAGATGATGATTCTGGAAGAAGTCGTCCCCTACCCTTGGCTTTCCTCTGTAAGGAAGCAAAATGCACTGGGACGGCTCTACAGCCATTATCACCTGCGTGGGGAAGACCAGCCATGCTGGTTGGTGTGAGAACTTCCCTAATCTTTTGCTTTCCAGCTGCTCAAACTAAGGACAGCACAGCAGGGAGTAGCTCACTGCTCACCTAAAATCTTATTTGGACTCTCTGGATTTTGAGTATTTCTGCATCACTTCAAAGATGACCGCAGACATTGAGCTCCCTTTGGAAATGCTCATTGATAAGGTGGAGCCGGTCAGCGTGAGCAGTCGTACGGGTGTAACCTATGGATATCTGTACGGGTCTCGCAGGGGATGCTACTCTGCAGTGAGTCATCTGAGGGTTTATCTGGGCAAAGTCTGGCTCTCATTTGGCTAGCCTCATTTTTTACCATGTTTCCACCAAAGTGCTATTACTTTCTTATCTCTTCAGGGAGACTGTGCGTTTACTTGGTGAGTACTGAACGGAGGAAGAAAGGAAGTGAAGCAGCTTGTCCAGGGACAGCCATGGAGTCTGTCAGAACAGCATTTACTTATCTAGCATAACTTTTCCTGATGCTGTGCCAAAACCACACCTCTCTGTGAGCTGGTTTGGTGGAGCAGGGCATTCTTATGGCCTGGAGTCAGCTCGGGTTTTGCCTCCTATAAAACTAGTTTTTCTCACCCTCTCAGTGACAACTGACAAAAGCAAATCAGCTCCTTACCCGTATGATCCAAGCGAGCTGTAAATCCACTCTGCCGTGTTTGTGTGGGAGGAGGATGTTTCTAAGTGCTAGGAAGGCAAGCTGCCTTTTAAGAAGTCAGTTACTTCATGATGTTGGTTTTATGGCCCACTCCTTCATGGGCTGGTTGTGGAGGAGGGCTGGGCTATTCCCATGGTGCTCAGATGTGAGAAAGTTCATTGTATTTCACCACCCATTCCTCAGGGAGTTCAGTTCACCAAAAATCAAGCAAAACCCAAATGCTAATAATATTTTTATGGAAAAGAAAACCCACAGTGAGTATCAAGGGCCAGCTACTTTGTGGTGATAAAAATGCTGTGGCTCGTGTGTTGTGAAGGACTTCGCAGTTCAACAAGTTGTGGTTTCTTCAGAGGGACAGATCTGGCAGCTTTTTTTCAACAGTAATATTTCCAAGGCCTTGGTTTTGCTTCTATAAGCAAAACCTGAAGATTCAGATTCAAGGATATCACTGAGCCTGTTTTTCATGGTGGTAGAAAATGTTTTGCAGATGGGATCAACGGTGATAAGAAAATAAGCTCTGGCAGCTATTATGTTCTAGCTGTTGTCTGGCTGTGGCACAGAGCAACGCTCGTGCAAACAGAACTAATGGCAGGCACTGTGTTATTTGAGGGGGTATTTTAGCATAAAAACTTGACTTCACGGTGCGGTTTCAAACTTCTCAGTCTTCCTTGCAACCTGGATGCTGAGTAAATTACATCTCTGAAATCCATCTGTATTATCCAGGAAGCGCCAAGGATGACAACTGCTCTGCTTTCTGTCTCGTGCTGGTGACAAGACAGGCTGTGAGGAGCTGGAAGGGGACAGCACAGACAAAAGGTTCTGTCAGGGGCTAGAAGGCTTCTCTCTTTTATTAGAATCATATCTGCATAAAATCTTTGTAGCATTATTATAGGGCCATATATTACTGGGAGGTGGAATACAAAGACAGACCTCCCAGATAATCGTCTGGAGAGCAAATGCTATTAAATGTAAGGTCAGATAGTCCTGGATATAATATCTAATAGATTTTTCTCATCAAAATGTGCCTGAATCAACAAGAGATGATATGACTCCAATATGATTCTTGCAGGTGTTAAGGATGTGATAAAGAAGTTGATGAAAAACATTCTCCTAGCTTGAGCGATCGTGAATTTATTCTATTTAAATTAAATGAAGGGATAAACAAAAGTAGGTTTGTGATTCACATTTTCTGTTTCGAAGAGAAAACTGAGTAGTGAAAATCAACCCACTTGAATATGGAAAAAGTTTGGAATTTCTTTGCCAGCTCCTGTACAAACATTGCCAGGACCGCTCCCGAGTACAGGACTCTCCATTCCAGCACAGTGAGAGAACTGGAATACAACAGGATAAAGTGTTTGAACAAGTCTGCCCTTGGAGGGTAGGACCATAGAGGTGGAGAAGAGGGGACAAAGCCAGGCAGCTTTGAAAAGAGATGAGGGTAGTGATTAATGATGTTCCAATGATGCACCTGATCTGACTCAGTATTTGTATCATTTTACGTTTACGGAGCATTTTAAGACGTAATGGAATTGAAGTGGACATGATTCAGCAAGACAAAATGTGCGATTACAAACCTACAGATGAACAGGGATTTCTCCTGCACGCAGCACCTAGGTGTAGTCAGATGGTGAGGAGAGGAGAGGTGGGGGCCAGTCAAAGGATGGAACTCACCTGCCAGATGGGAAAATGCAATTGCAGTTCTAGAAATGGGGAAAGGAAAAGGGGAATTAATGCACTGTACAAAACAGGGATGAAATCTTAGGGGTTTGCATCTAGTTCTTAGTTCTGAAACAAGTGCAGAAAAATGTTATCCATTTCCCAGTCATCCTAGGAACCCATTTTGAGAGAAGGAAAGATCTGCCCTGTGAGAGGCAAGATTCCATCTATAAATATGCTACTATAAAATGAATAAATGAACAACAGCAAGAGAAACACTTAAACCAAAGGATAGTGTTAGTCAAAGAGCAAAATGACTGGGCCAGGAATGACCTGAGTCTGGAAATGAGATAAAAGTTTATAATCTTCAGAACCAGGAGGCTTTAAAAGAGTCTCCAAATTGGAGCTGTGAGGAGAGAAACATTTTAGAAAATGGAAGACTGGAAGCCTTTCCAGCGCCGTAGTTTATGGAGAGGATAATGTAGATACAACTGAACTAGGTGACAAAAGCACCAAGTGGCATCGAGAGAAATTTTTTTTAATAGGTGTCTGGAAATTGAATTATATTTTTTTGGGACCAGCATTAAGGTGGAGTCTGGTTGTGTCCACCAGTGTTTACCAAATGCCTCTCACCAGTCCAGTACGCATTTTGGTACAGTGCTTTCAGATCTGCCTGCGAATCAATGCTGAATGTATGGATTCTGAAAGAACATGTGCCAGCCTTTACATTCTCTTCCCTTGGAGGAGAAAACACATTTCCTGATTCTACAACCAGGCTCTAATTCAATGAAAGGAACTGCTAATGGCAGTGAGTGCAGCTTATGAATGGCAGGAAAACTTGGGTTACAGTTGCATTCAACCAGATCCTCTACCGCAAGACACGGACCTCACTTGCACAGGTTTTATCTTTAATGTTCTTTACAGTTATACTGGTGAATGTGTGGAATTCATAAAATAAGGCATAGGATACATCTGTGTGAATATTGCTGCCTGAGTCACTTTAGGAAATGACGCAGGTTGGAGACCTTGCAATGTTCTTCCTGCTGGAGTGGGTTTTTCTAGTATGCAGCCCAGCCCTCTTCACCGTGAGTCTGCCAATGAAAACTCAGTGCTCTGGCTTAAAAAAACACAAAAAAATCCAAACAAACAAAATAAAAGGGAGAGAGAAGCTCTGTCTACGACCAAAGTGTGATGTGGCAAGAAGTGATCTGATGGAGGCTTCCTTACCTTAGTGGTATCTTTGAAGGAAAGTAGGACTCTGTTGTAGGTGTTCAGGCAGACAGCCCTGAAGAGTAGGACACTGACAGTTTCCAGCACAACGCCTGCAGACATAACGTTACCTTATTCCTTTTGCCTTGGCTTGCACAGCTGTGATTGGATGTAAGAAGAGCTGCACGTTGGTCTTGCTGCAGGTTACATTTCAGGATGAGGATGGAGACTGGCAGCTCCAGCAGCTGGCATGAGCAGTGGTTACGCTGATGTGAGCTGCTAAAAAGTACTAATTGGAAACAGTAGTTCCAAGAAGTTTGTTGTATGCTTGAGAATTAAGCACTTAAGCAATGCCCTCTAGCTGTGTTCTGACTTTGTAATTCTGTTATTTAGCAAAGCTTATAAAACTTGCCCTCCTGCCCTTTATCAGGCTCTTCAGGAGCACCAGTGGCCGTTGTAGTTAAAGCCTCTTTTTTTCCCCCCTTTGCACTTGCTCAGAAAGAAAAAAGCATTTGAACAGAGAGAAACGCTTGGCTGAAGTTCTATTCTTATTTTTATATGCACATGTATGTATATCTGTGTGTGTGTATGCATATATGTAGACACATTTGAGTTTGACTGTATTTAAAAAGAGATTATCAGAGCAGATGGGGCCTTCTCTGGCTGTTTAATCCAATAGTCTGTATGTTATAGCTATAGACTTCTGTAAATTATTTCCTGTTTGAACCACACAGGTTTCAGAAGAACACTTAACTTTGACTGAGAGTTTCTGGTAAAGTAGAACTGTCCCAATTGCTGGTGAATGGTCCAGCTAATGATCCTCATTAATAATAAACGTGTCTTGTTTGTGTCTAGGTCATGTCACACTCTGGCTGGTAAGGGCTTTTTTACAGTTTTGTCACAGAGATGACTCTCTAACAGTTGAATTAGTTTTCCTACACAACATGCACAAAAACCCGTGTAAATCAGCCCTTGGCATGAAAATCTGAACCTATTTGTGCTTCTTGATTCTGTTATTGTAAAACATCGTTCCCAGCCCCTTCATCTTTCTTGCAGCTGTTTCCTGAGTGCTCTTCTATTTATCAACAGCATTCTTGAGTGGTAGTCAACAAAACGGTACTTGCTGTGTCAGAAGTAGATGTGACACCACAATTGAAAGGTGTTATCACTCACTTCCCACTCCAGGTTCCTGTGGTGCTCACAGCCCTTCTGCCTACAGATTGCATTGGGAGCTCACGTTCAGTTGACTTTTCTCTGTCAGCCTGGTCGCCTTTCCAAAGTGACTGCTTTCCAGAGTAGAACTCTTTGTCCCGTACGATCTGTGCTCTGTGTTCCCAGATGTTAAAAACGATTATTCCAACTTGCCAAGCAGCCCAGCAGTAAGCTCTGCCATCCTTATTTACTACATGCTATAGCAGTGGACATGGCTGTTGATTGCTTTCTTCCTTGTCACTAATAATGTAGTAAACCGAACGAAGCTCCAATTCCTGAGGGACTCCTTCAGAAACCTGCTTAGTAATAGTTCCCTGCTTATATTTTGTGACTTGTCATATATATATGTGTGTGTATAGCCAGGGTTAATTTGATTCACGTGCCATGGGAAGTCTGAACTGTTGTGGATCCCTAGTCAGCATGTCACGAGCCACCAAGTTAAGTGTTGTGCTCAAGTCCATTACAGTGACATCCCTACCTTTCCAGAAACAAGCAAACTTTTGATCCCATTAAAATAAAAATGTAGTTAATTTGGCAATTTCTACCTTTTAATAAATTTTTGTTCACTGTTACTAATTCTATGATCCCCCTGTTTCTCTATTAATCAAGGCCCGTGTCAGGCCTTACATTATTTTACTCAAGACTGATGCTAAGCTGACAGGTCTATATGTTTATAAAATATTGGCACTACAGGAGCATCCTTCCAGGCCCCTGGAAGTTCTCTCTGTTAAATTATCAGCATGTCTTGTGTCAGCAGACCAGAGAACCCTCATCCTGCTCTTTTAACAGTCTCTGAAGTCCTGACTCAAAAGTGTCTAGGCCTTAGCAGCTTCAGAGTGCAGTGCAGTCTGTTGCTGACAGCTCTGCCCCTTTATCTGATGATGAGGTAGTATCCTGTCAACACTGCCCTTATGTTAAAATAGACTTCAAAATGAACACGTCGCTTACAGAATATTCTGTGTCCGTTTGCTTCATTATCAATTCATCTTATTTCTAGATTTCAATTTATCAAAATTTGTCCTTTTTATGGTAATAGGAGGGGGTTTTAATAGCGTCTTTCTCGGGAAGTGAGTGGCATCCGAGATTGTTTATCATTCCCTAACATTTCTCTTGACTAATTGGACTCATGATTGTTTTCAGCTTTGCGAAACAGTCCCTGTTAAAACACCAAGCACTAAACACTGGTCAGGTAATTACTCACTGGCTGTAATCTGTTTGCATACAAGGAAGACAATCCAGATGTAAGACGCCTACATGAATCACAGCTAACGTTTCACTACGTGATCAGTTCCCTTCTGTGATGAAAGGAATGAAGCCTAATTTAAAAATTCATCGATTAAAATGCAAGGCTGCTTGAACTAAGACATAGTAGCTGCTGCTAATTTCCAGAGCTGCAGTTCACTTTGGCACTGGTACCATGTTTCCCTTCACTCTGCATCTTTCACTGCTTTTTTTTCCTCTCCCTTATCTCTCTATCCCATAAAAGATAAGCTGCAGTTCAAATCTACCTACCCCCTACTCCATGCTACTTTACCTAAGCAGTGGATTAAGAGCCTCATTCTTCCTCTTCCCTTTTAAGATATGAATGATCTCAGATTAATTTGGATGTTCTTTTCCAAATTGCTTTTAAATTCCCTGACCTTGACTACATCTAAAGTGTGATTCCTTCAAAGAATCTCACTAGTACCTGTAGCCACCATTACCTTGGGTAGAAACCAAGCTCAGCTTTTTAATTCTGGAGTAGTGCTTTGGCTTTGAAGAATGACTTTACCTTTTTCTTACCTTTTTTTTTTTTTTTTTAATGCTCCCAGTACAGTATTTGCTGTGATATCCACAGAGGTCTTTGGCCAATGTTCTTGGTCTCTTTACAAACTGAGCAGTGAAATCCACTAGCGAAGCAACCCCTGCATGTTCTGTTCTGATTGATCAAGTGGACCAGTCACCAGTGTGGACCTCAGAGCTTGAAACTGTTGAACCACTAACAGCTGGTTCCTTCCATCTGATATATCCGGCTGTCAAATCCTGGCCCATGTAATCGCAGGCAATCACTCGGCCCAAGGGTGTAACTGCTGTTAGTCCTGAAGAGTGCATCCCCAATGTCCTATTAAAAACCAAATGGCTTCACTGTAAATGCTAAAAAGGCAGGAAAGTTACTAAGTGTGAAATAACGCAACACCCTCTTCAGAGAGCACAGACTGGCCCTTCAGGTGCTGATGCTATAGATGGTTTTTTAACCGCAAGAGCTTCAGCCCACTTGGACTACTGTAAATTGAAGTGACTCTGGTGATGTATGAATGTACATCACACGAGGTTACTGGAGACTGGGATTGTCATTTTGGGGAAAATGTCTGGGACAATGGATGCTCAGGCCTAATTACAGCTGCTAGTATTAAGCTGGAATTTTCAAAGTTGTTCGAGGAAATTTGGTCTTGAAATGAGTTAAGTCAACTTGTCTGAGAAAACCAGGCAGTTAGAGCTGTACAGTTCCAGTCTGTTCCACTTTGTGTGACATCTTTTATCTGTCCTCATGTGGGCAAAAACAAACAGTGAAACCATTTCTGTTAATGTTGTTTTTGTAAGGATCCCCTTCTCATGGTTTGAGACCTTTTGTGAGATGCCAGGAAGCTGTTTATGAATTGGTAACTGCTGGGTCTGTCCTTATTGTGTTGGGATTCCTCTGTTGCCACACGGACCTGGCAGCCCCTTCCTAAAATGCTGGGGTACTGCAAGAATGCTATTTCTGTAACTGTCCGTTCCACACTGGATTCTTAAATGCTAGTTAATCAGACCTCAAGTATTTAGCTGTTCTGAGAAGTGGGATGCTAATGGCAAATATGCACATTATCATCTGCAGAATCTGACTCCTCTAGTGGGAGGAGGCAGCAGTTCAGGCTCAACATCCTTCATTCAAACATGGGACAAGACTTGCCAAAAATGTGGCATACTAGTAATTGTAGTCCCTGCTGGGATCTGAGGTAAGACCACAAACTCCATTTATTTGGAGCATTGAGACTCCTCTGAGTAAAATGAAGGTCAGTACTTCTGGAGATGGATCACTACATCCAACAGTCCTGAAGCTCAAAGGCCCTCTGCTAAGAAATGTCGAAGCAAGCGGTGGCGTGTGCCTGCTGTACCAGCTGCCTCCGATACTGGGATGCTGAGGAGTCTGCTGTGCCTGGAAATATCTGGGTTTTTTTCTTGTTGGCTGTGGGGAAGGTTAGGGTGCTTTGGGGATGTTTGTAGGGTTGGGTTTTTTTTCATTTGCTTTTTAAGTTTTGGTTGGCAAGAGCTGTTATATGCCAGGCAGGATGGAATGCTATACAAATGCTGTAACTGAAAAATTCACAAATATTCAGGCACTTATGTCGGACTGTAGGAAAGAGTGAGAGCAGCTGCTCATATTGACACAAAAGCAAAATGTTTTCCTGGATATAGAGCTTGTTACACATCAAGTTTATAATTTCAACACTACAGCACAATGGTCAGAAAGGAACTAGGCCGTGGGATGCCAGCTTCTGTTCAGGAGTTTGTCCTTTGATTCACTGCCTCTGCCTCCATCATGCTTCTGTTGAATTCAAGGAATTAAAATACGACTAGATTTTCAACATTGAGATTAAGCCTAATTTGCCTTCTGAGAGATTTTAAAACTTTTGTGCATCTTAGGGCACTGTTCTTATCTTCTCTGCTTAATGAAATGGTTCGGAAGGTGACATGGTCTGGCCACATTGCCCTGCACAGACAGGTCTCCTCGGTGAGACGTGTCATATGAGCGTGGAGGGAGAAGGATGATAACCAGAGGGTTATTCACATCACTGAGCGCTGAACACAAATAGCTAAATTAAGAAGCTGGTCTCTAGGTAGTTTAAGATAAAGGGCCTCTTTGAGACACTGATGGAAAACATGGAGGTTTATGCCAATGTGTATCCCCCTTTCCTGGTTTGGAAGAGCTGCTTGACAGTCAGCAAGGTCTCCCCGGTACAGCATCGCACACAAGAAGCATCTCATTCCAAGCTGAATGAGCTTGTAAATGCTGCTGCATAATATCAATTGTTAGTAACAGTTAAGAAGTTTCTGAGTTTAAAAAAAAAAAAAAAAAAAAAAAAAGCAAGCCAGGAAATACAGAGGGCATAGGGGGAATGTAGATGTGTAACTGCAGGGTTGTGATTCAGACTCTTGCAGAGCTGCACTGTTTGAAGTACCAGAGTGGGTAGGGCTAGAGAGACTTCTGTCGTGGCCCTGTGGGCTGCTCTTGCAGCCTTGATGACCATCTGATGATAGGGCCTTTCAGTAAATTTGGTCAGGTTAAGGCTTATATCTGGAGGGGGTTTGTGATGCTGTAGTTGGGTGTCCTGTGGAGCTTTGTTTTTCTAAGGGAGACTCTGAGTGTGTGTGCCTGTGTTGGAGTCCTGATTTTGAAAGAGATTAAGCAAAACACATGTAAAGGACAAAAGTTGTTTTGAGTCATAATCATTTACAGTCTGACGTGTTAAGAGTGTTGTAGGCAGTTACTGCTCCTGACAATAGTGGTGGCTACACTGGTGTGCATTTTGGCAAAGCCTTATTCAGGGAGACTCCAGTCCTTTGACAGTTGTGTACTAGAGATCATTGTGACTTTTCGATGTACAAAAAGTGATTTTTTCCAAGATTTTTATTAACTGAAGAAGGGATCTGGATCCTAAGTAAGCTGGGCTAAAGATGGAAAGGCATTTTCTTTATTTCCAAAACAGCAATGTGATGTCTTCTTGATGGTCTAGTTCCTCGGGCTGTAGTAACTGCTTAGTTTAGGTAAGGTCTAACCTGGTTATCGAGAAGGCTCAGCTCTGGGTTTTGCCTTCCACAGGCTGCCCAACCCACCATTCCCCTCTGCAAACAGCCCCCTCCTCCCTTTCCCTCACAGCAACAGCTGGCAAAGCGGGAGGAGGGGACAAAGACAGTTGCTGTCATCTAGCATCAGAGGATCAGCCATTGCCCCTTGGGGGAGACGGGGAAGGCTGGTCATAAATTTCCTGTAGGCCAGGACAGCCCATGGGCCAGCTATGGACTACATCACCATAGTTAATATTGGTGCTCCAGCAAATATGGTTTTGTTTTCTCAAAGATAAGCTATAGCTGTTGTCAAACAGAAGTGCTTTTGCTCATACTGACCTCGCGAACTCTGGAGATGGGGAAAATCAATAAGTGCTGGCTAGGATAAAATAAACATTTTCAAGCTTTTAAGATACTAGCAAAATAATGAAAGGAAGAAAATAATCCCTGAAGGGACAAGCTCTGTTGACTGCACTGGGAGAAAGCAGGGCTACTAACAAGTGAACTCATTCTTTTCCCCCTTGAACACTCAGCAAGATGTCTGCAAGTACCCTTCAGCAGAGCATGGGTAAGGACTTGTGCATGCTTTCACTTGGTCTCATCCAAAGTATCTGTTTGAGGCCACAGGGACAAGACAGTGATGGGGCTGAGGTGCCTTTAGAAACATGCCCAAGGCTGTGTTACTTTGCCGTGGAAAGGCTGTTGGTTTTCTTATCCCTCACTAATATCTGTTAGCTGGAATCCACAGAAACTGGCCAGAGCTCATTCTGGAGCAGGGATGACGTGCCTCGTCAGGGAGAAGCAGAGGGGTGAGCTTGCTAAGCTCAGACTTGCTTTTCATTGTATCTACACACCTCTCGGTAGTGGTCCCAGTGTCAGGGAGCTTCCTCACTTTTAGACAGAACACAGCATCACCAGCTTCTAGAAAGATGCTGTCCACCTTGATCACCAAGGCTATGAGAACAGTACCGTGCTGCCATCACCATTTCAAGGTTAGGTTGGTGTAATCTGCTTTCCTAGGGGCTATGCGCCCATCAATCTAGGAGCTGAAGTAGGGGCAGAAAATGCTGTGTGCTTGGTAAGCGGAGTCCAAATTTGTATCTTCAGGGTTGGGACTTCAACCCATCTAGTGTCACCTCCTGTATCATCAAGTTACAGCCAGTTCTCCCTGCGTGGAGTGCAATCTCTTATGTTTTGAGTTTGATAGTGCACTTTCTAAGAAAGGCAATCAGCCTGGCTCCAAGGACGTCAAGGGATAGAGAACACAGCCCTTCTTAAGCGTTTTGTTCCACGGGATAATCGCTCTGTAACAAATGTGAACTAGCTGATTCATTAGGATTTTTCTTACTCCAGCTCTCAGCCATTGTTCTGGTTCTTGCTATGCCTTTTCCTATTTGATTAGAGCTTTTAGAACTGGCATTTTTCTCCCCGTGATACAACTCGCACACTGTAATCAAATTGCCTCTCAGCAACCTGCAACAGCAAAACCCAGCAATGTCCCTAAGCTAGAATCTACTCTGCTCCTCTTCAGAGGTAGTAACCAGTGATTTTAGCAGTTCAGTCATATGAATCATCCTGCCAGTAAAGCCAATTCCATCACATTTTTTCCAGTTCCCTCTGCTTTTCCTTTACATAAATCTCATGACATGGATGCACTGGCACCTGCCCTGTTTGTGAGTTTCCATGTACAATTGAAGGTTTCAGGGTTGGTTGTAAGACCCTATGTGTCCATGTAACCACCTGCCTGACCAATGTCTCTTCCCGCTCTACCTGTAGATGTTTCCAAGCTGAAGCTCCTCTCTGTGCCAGAAACCAAAGGCTGCTCTTGCAAGCCCCTTCAGCTTGGTCCTGCATTGCTCTGTTTGATGGCCACCAAAAGCCTGCCCAAACTTTAGAGTGTCTATATTACCCTCTAATAGTAAGTTGGCATTTGGGCTTGTTTCTCTTTTCTAGGGGATTTGGAGAAGTCACTTTTTAGGCAGTTATTTTCATGTGCAGGAAGCCACTGTGGCTTCAGTGTCAGCTGTGTTTGTGTGCTTGGTATTGGTTACAAATGAAAAGAAAAAAAAGAAATTAAGGTTCTGTTTCTTAGAAAAGGACAGTCTTTTTCCAGTTGTGCCCTCTGACAGGATGAGAGGTGATGGTAGCAAGGTGAGACACAGGAAGTTCCACCTCAATGTGAGGAGGATCATCTTCCCTGTGAGAGTGACAGAGCCTGGAACAGGCTGCTCAGGGAGGTTGTGGAGTCTCCTGCTCTGGAGACTTTCCAGACCCACCTGGCTCTGTTCCTGTGTGGCCTGCCCTGGAGGATCCTGCTCTGGCAGGGGGGTTGAACTCGCTGATCTCCAACCAACCCCTACCATTCTATGATTCTTAAGAAAACTGTGTTTTCTTAGTTGCTTTCAGGGGAACCATTTGATCCATAAGACTAAGATCTTTAATTGTCTTACCTTTTAATCTCATTAACATTTTCTGAACATTGTTCTCTGTGTGCTAAGCCCAGGGGTAGCCCAAGCAGTGAAAAAAACCAAAAGAGCAGAATAGACTTTGGAGCAGACCATACATACTTGAGGGCTCTTGGGTACGTTGGCTGGTCTCTGTGGAACTCCTTGAGCCTGCAGTTCAGCTGTGTTTAGTGCCTGGTATGTCTAACTTAAAGAATGCACCTCTGCATGAGGTTTTGCTTTCGCTGCTGGGCAAGCTGTGTGGTCTTTGTGAAGCCATTTAATTCTTCTTCTTTTTTTTTTTTTTTTTTTTCTTTCCCCATTCTCTTTTCCTTTCCCTTTTCCCTGTTTCTTTTTCCTTTTGAGCTATATACCATTCTGGGTGAGCACTGTCACTTGAGCACAGTATGCACACCACTTAAATGCTGAAATTAGCGGGAATGTGAAGAAGCGGTTTTGTTAGCATAACCTTTACCACACTGTCGGTCCCATCTGAACTGCAGATGCTGCTGGGGGTGGGGTGGTGGTGTGTGTGGATAAAAAATTATTCCCTAGACTTCAACAAGTCAACCAGAACATCATTGTATGTTAACCCAGCTAGGCTGTTTCTGTTACTGAAACTAGCACTGGAACATCTGTGCACACCTATTCTCACCACTACTGGGGACCGTCTTGTGTGTCAGCAGAAAGGGTCCTTGCTCCCTTGCTCCGTTCCTCAGCGGTGCGTTGCTCAAGCAGCACCGAATCTCGCCCACTGAGTCACCAGAAAGTGCCCTTTTCACCGGCAGCGTCCTGGGGGTTCCTTTTGCAGTATCTCACCAGATTGCTGGCATAGCCCGGCCCTGGTGTCATGGCTCTGTGGGCAGGGTGTGACAGAGCCAGGTATGCTGAGCACACACACAGCACATTGTGCTGCGAGCAGCTCCGGTTTCCTCAGAGGTAGGTGATGGGGGGGGGTGGTGTTTTGTTTAAATGCGTATCCCAGAGACAAAAGCCTTGAATCATGCTACGGGTTTCGTCGGTAAAATCAACAAACTGAGGGAAATATGCAAGGGTAACCCACTGTTCTTGGAAAAGTGCACATCAGCTCTCTAGCAGTCATTTTATTTCTCTGGTTTTAGTATCTTTTGTAGTTTTACTACAGGTACAACAGGCTGGAGACACTCTGGTTTGTGAACGCTTTTATCTCTTTGAAGATGTCTCCTTTTGAAATGAAATTTCTCTTGACTGTTCTTCGCTCAAAGGTGGAACTTTATATATACGGAGAGGGATAGAAACTGTTTTCAGCGGAGGGAACTTTTGAGCAATTTTACTTCCTTTGAAGACGCACGTTGCTCCTGAAGCAACTTTCTGTGCAGTAGGAAAATCGTCCGGGGCCGAGCAGGAAGCTGGGAGGTTGGCGGCACCTTCCCGCCTGCCCTCAGCCTGCCGCGCAGCCTCCTCCTGTCCCTGCAGACGGTTAGGGGGGTTGAAGAGTAGGCAAAGAGATTTTTATTATTTGATTTTAATTTTATTATTTTTTAAATGAATTTGTATGGATTTTTGTATGGATTCTTAAACCAGGTCTGAGGGTGGGCGCGTGCGTCCCAACTGGAGCTCGGTGTCGGACACCAGCCCGCGCTGCTCGAGTGGCTGGTTTTGTTCGGTGGGTTTCTTTTCCCGGCTACCACCCCCCCAACTCCGCCCGTCGGCGCGTCCCAAGGCGCTGCGCAGCGCTGCAGATTGATAAGAGGCAGATAAAGAGGGCGGATCCCTCGGCCCCTCAGGCCGAGCCGGTAGGACCCGACCGGCCCCTGGCAGCAGGGCGGGCACGGGCCCCTGAGGGGGGGCCTGGGGGGCGAAAGG
>JANIJG010001948.1:0-11313 GCA_024611175.1 Megaceryle torquata | reverse complement strand
GATTCCTATAAACATTTTTCTTTATTTTTTTTTGGAAAAAACTCTCATTTTCCTTTCCTCTTTTTCTGTGTGGGGGGGGGGGGGGTGTGGCGCCAGAGGAGTGAGTCAACTTTTCATGTAAGGTTATTAACTTGACAATGTCCCTTTAAGTTGTGAGGATGTGCAGAGTAGTTAGGAATGTGGGATACTGTAGGGCACCAAATGTGTGATGTGATGTTTCTAGGCAACTCCCTTATTGTTTTAAACAAACCACATACAGCTGGCAACAGCTGTCAAAGCTCTTGGCTCTTGACAGTAACACAGACCTGAAAAGAACCTAGAACAAAAATCTTCCAAAGTGAGCTGCAATATATAATGCAACCCATAGTGTTAGCAAATGTGAGAACCTATTTGTTAACAGATAAAGAGTTTTCTGCTAGAATCTTGTAACATAATATTTTTGCGACAACTGTTTAAGTAAGTTTCAAAACCATGCTAAATGCATGCACACAAATTTGGCTTTTTGAAAGAATGTGTTTCATAGCTGTCAATGGTAGCAGATCTATCTGCATCTATTCGATGGCCATCATATGTCTGTAGTCAAAAAAAGAAATAATTTACATAGAGATAGCTATGTGCATGTGCTTGCAGATTCATTCTTTTCTCCGCTGATGAGTTGTGTATATTTTGACATCTCAGAAATAGAGGCAAACTCCTCTTTGTCAGTATTACAGTCAATAAAAGCAAGTTTTGTACAGCATTAGTACCTATTGATATCACAATTTTTTTAAATGGAAACTCCAAAGCTTTAAAAGGAAGGTAGTTTTGGGGGTTTGTTGTTTGTTTGTTTGTTTGTTTTTGTTTTGTGCAAAACAAAAGCTCAGATCTTTACTGAACTATCCCAAGACCTGTAAAAATTGTTCCCGCTGGGATATAAGTAGGTCTTTGAACAGCCTCACAGTTTTTCCTTTGTCACATGACTGCTTGAATGCAAACCAGCATAAATCCAGCAGTCAGGCAGTGCTGTGCTTCTGCTAATATTTATGTCTCTTAGTGCAGCATAGCATTTCAGATGCGTCATCATGCTAGCTCATCTGCCTGGCAGTTGCATTATTCACACTACACCGGATCAGAATGCAGGTGAAGTCAGTGTCAGGGTGTCCGAGTTTTATTCTCTTGGTTGCTGTGTGAATGCTCTAAGCACCAAACTGCTGGCAGGTGCCTTGCTGTATGCCTAGCTGTAATTGTTCACTTTTATCCCTTCTGGTCAACAAAAGGCAGACTTGACTGTCTAACTAGTTAAAGCTGTTACAGGAAGCTTCTGAGCTCTTGACACATTCTTCATGGTGAAATTACTGTTTAAAATACAGAACCACAGAATTACTGAGGCTGGAAAAGACCTCTGAGATCAAGTCCAGCCTATGTCCCAAGAATAGCTGATTTTCAACTTGCTGCTTGACCTACAATTGACAGAGTAGCAGAGATTAAGCTTGACTGTACTAGTTGCTTTTTGGACTTTGTTTTGACTTTGTTAGAGCTTTTTTTCTGTCTATGTAGTTCAGATTTAATTCCACCTTGTAGACAGAACCTTTTCCAACACAAGTTTTGTCAAACTTGATCCTTGTCTTTGGGAAATTTTGGAACATGAAAATAGCAGCATTGGTTCAGATCAGGAGTCTACATAGCATGATACTCTGAATCTGAAATGCATATTCTGCTACCTGCAGAGGAATAAGAACAATATAAGGGGATATGATAATTCCTCAAGGCACTCTTGCTCTCCAACTATATCTTGGCTGAGAGAATTTCCTGAGCTTTGTATCATTTAGATATTTATGTATTTATTATTGGTATGGTTCTATTTAGTAATGTTTAATAGTTCACCTTGACACTCTTCCTACAAACCCACAAAACTTTCTGCATCCACAATGTCTTCTCACTAGGAGTTACACAATCCAGTGTAGCACTCTACATTTAATCACAATCTTTTGGTTATTTCCAGCCAATATATTCTGGTTTAAGTTGATTGTTCCCAGTACTTGTGTAAACAGAGACAGTGAATACAACACTCAAATCTATATCATTTCTATACAATTTATGATTTTGTAGACCTCTAACTCCTTTTTTTTTTCTTCAAGTTGAACAATTGTAGGCTACTTAGCTGTTTGTATGGAAACTGTTGCTTAGTTTTTGCTTTGCTTCTTTTGTATCTTTTTTGAAAAAAGTATTCAAGGAGTATAAGAAACTTACTTTTTTTTTTTTTTTTTTTTTTTTTTTTTTTTTTTACTGTGGTATTAGGTTATTTTTCTATTTCTTTTGTAGTAATTCCATTTGTGTTGCTTTTTTTGACTACTACCTAGCAGTGAACTGCTGTCAGCCATGAGAAATCATTATTTTCCGTCAGCAAACAATTTCATTGAAGAAATAATATGCAGGTCTTCCCCACAATACAGATTTATCATGTTTTTATGATTTTTTACTACCATCAGCCTATCTGTTGATTTGTTGTTGGTTTCTGTATTTCATAACCAGTAATTACCAGTAATTTTTTCTTTCTTTTTTTTTTTTTTTTTTAATTAAGCATTGGCTGCAGGAAGAGAAAAAGAGGTGGTTCAAATATCTTTAACTGTTATCTATGAAGCAGGGTTTTCCCTTAGTGGGATTAAGTAGAGGGCAGCAATTCAACCTTCAGTCTCTGTGGGAACATTACAGAATATTTGAACATCTGCTTTGGGAACTCACTTGAAAAATACCCATGCACAATATAAGAGGAACAACTGTGCTGCATGCTGGAGACCACTGGTAATACTGTTGGCACAAGCCAAAAACCAGTAAAAACCTTATCTAGGTACATGGAGACCTTCTACTGAATAATGTATGTCCTTTTTCATTTTTGTAGTTGCATCATATTTTTGTTAATAGCAGCAGTATTTTACAGATTGGGCAAATAATCACTATAAACTGGTAGTTGATGGAAATTTAAGTGCTCTGAAAATTAAGCAGAATATATATGCATAATAATGTTTTCTCCATTGTTTATCTGGACCTCATGATTTGTGTGTTTGCATTTTGTTTCTACAGAAAGATGAAGGAAATAAAAAAGAAAAATGGCTAAAATACTGCAATTCTTATGTAGTGGAAAGCTGGCTATTACTGGATGCTCTTTCCATGTCAAATGGAGCCTGTTTTTTAGGCTTGTTCACAGGTTTGCTCCTGCACTTGGTTTTGGGTCTCTAGCATGGAGAGAGGTGTGCCGAGTTCTAGCATATTATTGGGTGAGAAAATGTATTTATGGTTTTAATACTCTGTGCAGTACTATCAGTATGACACCTATGGATATGTGAAGTCAGCAAATGTTGCTTTTGTGGCCTGTGTCATGAGAGGGACCAAATTTCTCCTATGATAAGTGAAACTGCCTCTCAACGTTATAGATTTGACTTATTCATTTCCAGGGTTTCCTCTAATTATTTTTTTTTCTAATTGACAGCAAATCTGGTATGTCCTGTAAATATCCAGTCTAATTTAACACTATTTTAATGTAGCTTCAAGAAAGACATTTTTGATTTGTTTTGGTTTTAAATGGCACTAACACGACTGGACATGGAGTGTAAAATTATGTGGTTCTAGATATTTAATATAAGCAAAAAAAATCTACACATACGTTGAAAATTCAGTATCTTCTCTAACAGAAGTTAAAAAAGACTTTTCTGACACTTTTGTGTTGCAGAAATAATTATATAGGGCTTAAGGTCTAGGCTGCTGACCTTGGAGGACTAGTTATGTAAATGGCAGAAGGAAAAGGATCACAGGCTCATATTCTGTCTGAGAAACTTTTGCAGGTTTTAAGATCACCCTGAGCAAACAATCAGTAAGAAAAAAACCCCAAAACTTAAAAAATAATTTATCAAAAAAACCCCAAGGTACATTTGTCTTAATCCTGCTTCCT
This sequence comes from Megaceryle torquata, assembly GCA_024611175.1. Lineage (NCBI taxonomy): Eukaryota > Metazoa > Chordata > Aves > Coraciiformes > Cerylidae > Megaceryle > Megaceryle torquata. Next base: position 7,388 of record JANIJG010001948.1, on the reverse strand, counting down.
TGCAGTTTCCTACTTCCCAGCATGAGTCAAAAATCAACATTTAACAGAGCCATCTCAGGAAAAGGTGTACAAGAAGGCACTTTAGCTGTGCTATCCTATCCTATCCTATCCTATCCTATCCTATCCTATCCTATCCTATCCTATCCTATCCTATCCTATCCTATTTGCCAGATTCACTGTTCTTAAACTTTTTCTTAATTTTTGCTAATTATGTAAAAAAGCAATGAGTTGTAGTATTAAGCTGTAAAAACCCTATAATTTTGCCAAAAGCACATACAACACGACACATGATCCGCACCAAGGCTTGATAAGTACTTGCGAATTTCATGGCATAAAAAATTATATGAATGGTCAAATAATGAACATCTTTTGCTAAACTCTATTTGCAAATGTCTAGACTTCTTTAGGCAGAGCTTTCACCACAATAAATCTTTTTCATGGGGTTATATATCTCTTCCTTATGCCTGCAAATCCTGCTTAATATAGTAGTAATTGTGTGAATAAACTATCCTCCTTCCTCCAGTCATGTGAGCTATTAGTATACATGTCTAAACTCTTATGATTTTATGACTTCTAAACCAACATCTATGGCACATACATGATAGTGTGCATTGTAAACTCATCGAATTACTTAGAAAAAGTCTGAGGAACATACAATTAACTTTGAGTGAAATGTAATTCTGTACACACAGAACTTCCTGTTTCTAACATCGTAATGAAACATCAGATATTTACTGTTACTTATATACTTTATAGATTGCCATAAAAACTTTAAAATGTTAATCCTGTTCTTAGTCACTTAGTAGGAAGTAAGGAACAAACCAGAACATCTTCAAGTTTCAACATAATTTTTACAGCTAGATGTTTACAACTGCTTAAGATCATAGAATTGTCAGGGTTGGAAGGGACCTTAAAGATCATCTAGTTCCAACCTCCCTGCCAGTGGCAGGGACACCTCCCACTAGAGCAGGTTTCTCAGAGCCCCATCCAGCCTGGTCTTAAAAACTACCAGGGATGGGGCTTCTACCACCTCTCTGGGCAACCTGTTCCAGTGTCTCACCACCCTCATGGTGAAGAAATTCTTCCTAATGTCTGACCTGATTTGACTTATCTCTAGCTTTAATCCATTCCCTCCAGTCCTATCACTGCCCAACAGCATAAAAAGTCTCTCCCCAGCTTTCTTATAGCCCCCTTAAGATAATGAAGGACACAATAAGTTCTCCTCGGAGCCTTCTCTTCTCCAGACTGAACAACCCCAACTTTCTCAGTCTGTCCTCATAGGAGAGGTGCTCCAGTCTGCTGATCATCCTTGTGGCCCTTCTCTGAACATGTTCCAGCACATCCATATCCTTCTTCTAGTAAGGATATACTTCTTGTAATAGGGATGGTTTTCCCATAACCTTTACTAATACCCAGAGCTAGAAGGGTACCATTTAACATCCCACACTAGAACTATATTTGACTTAGTTATGTTCCAGTCCTCTAAATGCCATCCCTGAGTGAACAGCTTTTTTGAAGTAGACAGTTATGTCAAAAAGCTTGCAGAAGTCACAGCCTGAAACATCCCTTTCTAAAAAAAATAAAGTCATAGGAGCCAAGAAACACCAAAGGATCAAGTCTGTAGTTACGGCAAAACTGTAGAAATGCTATGTAAATAATGCTTTTTACGAGTGTACGGCAGTGTGAGGAAACCTACCCACCTCTGTAGTAATATGGTTCAGCAGGGTAAAGACTTAGGTCTCCAGATCTTCACAGCTCATTTTACTTCCAAGAGACAGTACTGTGAACACAGAGAGGTACAGCACACTTAGTCACACGATTTTGTATGCCACTTGTGAAGTGAGTGGGCAATTGCTGGTTTATCACATTAGCACTTCAGAGAGAAGTGGAATTTTCCATGGATGGGGAATGGGATGAGTAAGAGTGTATCAGATCTTGTTCTAAAGGATCATTTTGGACCTTCTAGGTCCAATTTCTGATATTGATTGTACTGAGTTTATCAGTGCCCTATCTAGAAGGTGTGATGGCTCTATCAATTTTATTGAAATTACAGAAGCATGGATTTTCACCTATTTTTCAAAAGCTCGTTCATCCCCCTGGATGCCTATGCTGGCAACTGTCTAAAATGCTTACCTTCTGCTTCAGAACGGCTGGTATTGATCTCTTTAGATTAAAGATGGCTTGGATATGCTAATCACTTATCTGTCTGAGAATACTCTATCCAGCAGCAGAGTGTAATGTATGGACCCTATCAGCATTTGTATGCCTTCATACAATTAGGGCACGAATAGCCACAGCAGTAAAGCCATTAAATCATGGGTATTTAGCTGCCCAAGAACTGCTGAAACTCCAGAGGTACCCCGTTTTGTCATGCTGGTTTGAATTTTTGTCATACATCCTCAGTTTATCTACTTGATACTAACCATTGGCAGTTAGAGATTCACTAATCCAGGGGGAAATAAAATGATGAAATGAAAACACCGTTTTTATTTTGAGTGTTCTGATTTCAGTCACGTTGAAATGGTTCATTTTCCCAAGGCTGGCTGTAAGTATTAAATCTAAAAAATAGCCCGTTGGCCAAAAAAAAATAAAACAAAATGCCTGATGCTTGAATGCACAGGTAGAGGAGGACATTGGAGAACTTATAGAAGGAGGATTAATGGACTTTTCCCATTCAGTAATGAAGATAATTTAGATAGTAACTGGTTGAATTGGGTTTTTGAGCTGTGAATAGTGGAGTGAGGCATGCAACGATAAAGGGAATCATCAAGATGTTTTGTCATATTGATGCATTTTTCTAACATCAGGATTTCTTAGAAATAAATGTAGTTCTTTGCTTCAAAACTGGTGTTTATCATTGCAATGTCAGAGGATGTTGAAAGACAAATATTAAGGATAGAGGACCAGCATGGCTGCATTCCAAAGAGATAACTTGGACCATCTGGCCTGGAGTAATTTAAGATTTGAGAAGCCAAGCCTATCACCTACTAGTGCATTTCAGCAGAATGTTTTTGTGGCAACTTGTCCTTAATTACAATAGTATCTGTAGGTGCTAAACGCCTTTTAAAAATCTGATACTTAGAGCTTTATGAGTCATCAGAAGGAAGCCATGAACAATATTTTTACGGAGATGTAAGGTGTGAAGTTGGCTTGTGAAACATGCCAATTTCTCTCTTATCCTGTTAATTCCTCTTTTTAATTTTTTTTTCTTTAGAAGTATCGTGTACAATCAAATATATATAGTAATGAGCCTAGACAGAAACTCACTAAAGAGGGTCTTACCAGTGCTGATTGAAATGCTCTGTCTTCCAGTTTCATTTAGCTTGGCCAGTGTATATGTTGACTCACGTTAAATATGTCATTGTTTGCATACATGTAAATTAAAGCAAAACAAAGCCCTTTATTTCTAATTGTTATTTGACTGGTTAACAGTGAAACAGGGTGGGTGAAATAAAGCCTCTTAATTGCTTCAGGACGACAGAACGTGCTGATGCAGGATGATTTCATTATGTTGTACTGCCCAGAAGACTGTAGCCAATCATTGAAAACCTTCTGGACGGTTATCAGCTAGATTTTGCTGTGCTGGTCCTTCATTGGAGAAAACTGAAGTAATTTACACTACTCTAGATCTTAACCTTTTAAAAATATGAAACTTAGAAAAGATGCTAATAACCCTGGGATATATATTTTTGAAATTACTAATTATACATATTTAGGAGGATATTTCTGCCATATGTTTATACATTCTTGATCTACATCCATCTAGCTGAAAAATATGTCAGAATGGGTTGAAAAGTGATCTAAAAGATCTTAGAAGTTAAGAGCAAATTTGCACCCTGGCTTGTGCAAAATATAGGAAAAATGCCTTTTTTAAAATTCACAATAGTATTTTATATGAAGTAGATTACGCAGCTTCAGAAATTGTCTTTATACTGTTTTCATGCTTTGTATTTGCTTTTTATCCTTCCTTCTTAAGAGGAATATCCATTAAACATAAAGAAAAAAAAAGATTTTTAAAAAGTTTTCAGGAAATGTGGTGGAGTAGTTTGAAATACATGCAGTTTATGGTGCTAGGGAACTGAAATTTGCCAAGTAATTTGTGTTGCTATTTTGAATTCTTACTTAGAGTTCAGGTGTTTCCCTGATTTGGGTGGGTTTATGCTCTGAACAGAAAATGCATAGTGCATTCATAGTCACTACACGTATTCTCACGGTTCTTGTGGTGCTAAAGAAAGACTGGCTCTCTAATGTCCCTAGCTTTTGAAATCAGGAAAAGAGTTTGAGCATGAAGAGTGCTTTTTCAGGGGTAGGAAAATAGGAGCTTTCATGATCAGCAAGTCTGCAACTGAATGGGCTTAATATTTGAGACAGCTTTTGTTGGGAGGATTTACCTAATCAGTCTTCCTGTATTGCTTTTAGAAATGTTGTGTGTAGTATGTATTCCTGCTTGTAGGATCCAAGTTACACCTGGCATTCATTGCAAAAATTATACTAAAAATAATTACTGGATGATGTGAACAGATGGCAAACATTATTAAGAACAATAAAATTTCAACATAATTTTAGCCCTCCAAGAAATCTGAGAGATAGAACATAATATTGTCTATTTACTGCCATATTAGTTCTGCCTGAAAATCAGAAATGCAGATGTCTGCTCTACTAGCATGCTGCATGTTTACTTAGAGAACAGCCAGGGCATAGGACAGTAGCAGTGGTAGGTTTTTATTTCCCTTGAGGACTATTTATATCTAGTGTCTGTCATTGCCAGGCTTTAAACTGAGGTCAGGAAAAAAAGGGGGCCACATTCCTGTCTGCAATTCTGAGTTATCAGCTAAAACCAGTGTTTACATTGCTTATGCTCTTCCGAGAAACCAAAACGGCTCAGGAATCCTTTATGAATCTTAAAACCATTGTTATGAGTGTAAGGCAAACTTTAAATTAGTCACGCCATCTCACGAATGATAAATTGCAAGTGTTGCCAGCTGTATCATCCTAGCACGCTGAAATGCTTTGGATGGTATTTGTTGTGAGCACAATCTATTGTTGAAAGTTGTGTGATGAGTGTATAATTAAAAGTTTCTATACCACTGATGTACTTCTGCAACTCAAAATTCAAACTCTCTCCTCGATTAAATACAAATCATTAAAATGCCAATTATTAGCATCCTGTAATTATGACTCTTACCATTTCCGTCATTATCCACTCCTTTCTCTACATGATTATACCCACCTGGAGAGATCTTTCTATCTATAGTCTTCACTAACCAGCAGGATTTTACTTTTTTTTTTTTCTTTATTTTATAAAAGAATAGAAAATTAATCATTATCCTTCGGACATGACTTGCATGTCTCAACTTCAGAAACTGTGTCATTCTAAAAGAAACAGTAAGAAAATATGACTTAATCCAAATCTGATAGATTTAGTGAGACTCATCCCCTTCTCTCCATGTTAAAATGTTGATATTTAGGGGTTTAGGGTTAGATTAATATTGCATTTGGTGTACAGACGACCTAGTTCTGGAATCTGACATTTTCAGCTGAGCTTGCTTTCTTATCTGATCTCAAGTGTTCAAGTGCTCTCGTGGAGTAGAGCGTGATCATGTGTTGCTTACTAATTAGGGCCTCCTGGCCAGGGAAATACTGCGTTAGCAGTATAGAAAGTTCATCTGCCTAATGAGTTATTGAAAATAGCAAGCATCAAGCCCTGCTTCAAACTCCTGTTTTCTGGATTGGAACAAGAGACTGCAGTGAATAGGGCATGGCCCTGCTGACTGTATTGATGTTGAGAGACACAAACAAGTGTTGCCTTGTTTCCATCTGCTTATGCTTTCTCATTGGATTTCCTTGGTAGTGCTCTTCAGGCCATATCTCCTATTCTAATATCCACCTCATGAGCATCACACTCAATATGCGACAAGTGAGGACCTAAAGAAATCTTTCCCCCCATTACCATGTCACTCAGCTGGAACACTTCATATCAATTCAGTCCCCTGCTATCCCACATTGGTTGTCAATGATGACTATGGCCACGTGCAGTGTGAGCAGATTAACGACCTGCTCAGCTGGGTAGCACAGCTCCAAGACGAAGTGGTGGAGCTCAGGGAGGACGTGAGTAGATTGAGAAATATCAGGGAGAGTGAGAAGGAAATTCACTATTTCCACAATCTCATTTCTACAAAAATGGAACGGCAGGTAAATCTTAGCAAAGAGGATTCTTTAGTTAGTCGGGTAAATCCTAGTGGAACAGAGGATCCCATAGCCTCTCATCCTCAAGCCCCTCAGCATTCTCATTGTAACCTTCCTGAGCAGGGTCAATGGGAGCAGGTCTCTTACAGACAAAACAAATGGAACAAAAAGAGCAAGCGTGTTCCTTTAAGATCATCACTTACATTGCCCTTGCAAAATAGGTATGGGGCTCTGCAAGAGGAACCAATTGAGAGCAAGGATGAGGGCTCACAAAAGCCAGTAGAGCCACCAAGATCAACAGTCATTCGTCTGACCCTTAAAACTGACCCTAATAAGAGAAATCGAAGGGTCATTGTCATAGGTGACTCCCTATTGAGGGGAGCGGAGGGCCTGATATGCAGACCGAACTCGCTCCACAGAGAGGTCTGCTGTCTCCCTGGTGCCCGTGTAAAGGACGCCATAGGTAAACTTCTTGCCCTTGTGAGTCCTTCAGACTATTACCCGCTTCTGGTCTTTCAGGTAGGAAGTGATGATGTATCAATATGAGTCTCAAAATCAATTAAAAGAGATTTTGAGGCCTTGGGACAGCTGGTAAAGGATCAGGAGTTCAAGCCGTGTTCTCCTCCATCCCTCTGACATTGGCTATGGGTGATGGTATATATAGGAAAAGACAACAGGTCAATTCATGGCTCCGGGATTGGTGTCGACAGGACTTTGGATTTTATGATCATAGCTCAGTATATGAAGCATTAGAGCTGCAAGCATCTAACGGGATGCACTTGTCCCAGAGGGGGAAAAGGATTCTGGGACAGGAATTGGCACGGCTTATTGATAGGGCTTTAAACTAGATTTGAAGGGGGAAGGGGTCAATAATATCACTCTTGCTTGTGACAAACAGTGGGGCAGCACATCAAGGGCTGAGGGATGGAGTCTTAGTAAGGGCTCTCAACTTGTTGCTCTGAGGAAAGCCAGTGATGATGCACCGGGACACTCCATAGGAGTCAAAGGGGATTTGCACAAGAGGGTGATACAGACAGCCCAGCTGAAGAGCCTCTATGCAAGTGCATGCAGCTTGGGTAACAAACAGGATGAATTAAGGGCCACTGTGCTGGTGGAAGGCCATGACATAGTGGCTATTACTGAAACTTGGTGGGATGATTCCCATGACTGGAATGTAGGGATAGATGGATATAAGCTGTTCA